>JAGFMF010011493.1:3774555-3871722 GCA_019455555.1 Galemys pyrenaicus
ACCTCTCCTGCTGTGCCCGCTGCTCCCCTCAGCAGTGTACTTCTGTTGATCTGCCTGTTCTGCTCCCTGCTCTCTGTGGTGAATCCTCTCACCACCCCTACACCTTTGGCCTGTACCCCAGTGCTTGTATGCATAAATAAATAAATCTTTAAAAAAAAAAATCAAAAACTATCACATGCACCCATTACACATTAGTCAGTTTGGCTTTTGAAGATGAACATTACATTTGGAGTAAGTTGTTTTTTTTTTTTTTCTTTTACTTGCGACAAGCAGTCTATCGACACCAACTCCACACATTTCATAATGACCTCCAAAGCTTAACTTTAAATCTTTCACAATGGCATAACACAAAGAAACAGAGTGGAAATGGCATTGACTTTGGAGGAAGGTGAAGCTTTGTTCAAACTTACCTCTACGGCTTTTAGCGATATGTACTCAGCAAGTTACTTAAAATTACTGATCTTTACTTTTCTTGTATGTAAAATGAAAATAGTCTCTATCTTGTATGATTTCTATGGGGAGCAAATGTACATGGAAATGCAAGAATATCTTGTGGAAATGGTGGGCTTTCAAATATGTCCAGGCTTGTTAAAAAAGAGCAACTGGCCCCAAATGGAATATTTGTGCTAAAGACCCTGTCACCAAATCAAGACTTAATTCCTAATCGAATTGCAGTCCCAGCCCCTTACAAGAAAGTAAACTTTACCTGTTGTTGACCTCAAACAAAAGCAATCAGGTATTCCAACAACAAATTGGGTTGATTTAGAAACCAGTGGGAGAAGAGAGGGCTGATTGGGAAATGTATTCTTGGCACATACTTTGATAAATCAAAGGCTAGCAACACCTCGTGTAACCTCTGGAGGGCCTCTTCTCAGTTCCACTGGAGGGGAAACATCACTTCCTGTGGAAGCTATAGGGCACATTGGGTATTATAACTTGTTACGCTGGGCAAGTGCCAATACTTTCTAGTCTCTCAAACTCATTTTAATTGGATTTCTGTATATTAATATGCACACAATCAACCTGGAATTTCTTTGTCAACATTATTAAAGTAATTTGCCTGGCAGATCCCACCTGTCCCCTGAGGGAAGGTGACATTGCCTTTTCTTAATTCTTCCACCTATTCTGTCTGTAAAAGTTTTCTATTTTTTCTTAAAGATTTATTTTTATTTATTTATGCATACAAGAATTTGGGTGCAGGTCAGAGGTGTGGGGGCGGGGGAGGTGAAAGGATTCATCAGGGACAGAGTCGATAGTAGAACCAGCAGATCAACTGAAATACTCTGCTGAGGGGAGCAGTGGGTGAGGCAGGAGAGGTCTGCTGCACCATCTGGGTCCCCTCCCTGGCAGGGGATCAAATTCTTGCTGCAGTGGCTGCTACTAGCTTGATAGCGCTGAGACTATCCTTTGCGCTGCCAGAGGCCCAGCCTTCCATTTTTGTGTAGTTCTTCGAAGCTCTTTTCTGTCTGTTAAGGATGGTGCCTGATTTATGAATCATCAAATAAAATCAATTAGATCTTTAAATTTACTCAGTTTAATTTGGTTTTGTAACAGGCTGTTTGCTATTACCTCTGTGTTTGTGAGCACACCTTCTTCAAAGTAACATTCTTTTTCTCTCCAAATGGCCAGTCTGGACCAGTAGTTTTTAGTTCTCACTATACATAAGAATTGCCCAGGAATTTAAAAAATATTCATGATGTGGATGGAACTGGATGGGGATTAAGCTAAGTGAAATAAACCAGAAGGAGAAAGACAAATACAGATGGTGTTACTTATTATACATGGAATATACAGAAACCAAACAAAGGGTCAGACATAGATAAACTTTCAAACCAGCCTGTGAAAGCTGACCTTCAAAATGAGGCATCTAGAGGGAGAAGGGGGAGGAGTCAGGGTGAGAACAAGGTGGGTATGGTAGGTAAATCCTACATTTCCAAAACATTAACAAGGAAGTAAACCAAAGGCATTTCAATTAAAGAATACCCATGTAGACATTATTCAGGTCCTTATTCACACTAACAGACTCTTTCTGGACAGGGTTCATACATTTTGTAAAATCAGCTCAACCTCATGTATAGTGAAAATGAAGACCCATTGATTTAAATAAATTGGCAGCCTGTTAATCTCTCCCCTCTTCTCATGTCTGTTTCCTTTACCAAGACCAGGATTCCCCTAGTTCCAAAAGCACTCTGTTCACTGTTACAATGGTCTTTCTTTCTATCTCTCTCCCACCCCCAACTCCCAGCAGTACCTGTTATTGGAATGCCCTAAAACAAGGAAAATAAAAAATTCAATTTGAAAAACTTAATATTATCATTTTGTTCTTTCACCTCCTCATTTGAAGCCAACATAGGTGCCATTTTAGCAATTAAAATTCATTTCAGAAGTGCTTATACTGCTGAAGCTAAAATTAATTTTTCTAATGATATTTACATTGTAAAATTTCACATTCTTTAAATGTGATTTCTTTAAATGGAGTGTTCTATTTTTTATGAATTTATTATTTTTGTATATGCCTGTAAAAGATGAGATAGTTTTAAGAATTTTTATGTTTTTAAAGACAGTCTAGCAATTTACATATGCATGCATACATACAGAGTAGGATAGGATTTGTTGGAAAACATATACTTAGAAATAGGTACTAATCATGTATATTCATCAAGTGATATAGTACTATACTGTTTGATTTTTTTTTTTAATTTCACTCATCTAGGTCTATTAGTACATGATATATTTTTATCATTTGTTTTAAGAATAAAGAAAAATGATAAAAACAATTGTATGAAGATTATGGCTGGAAGCATATATTAGAAGATAATGAGAAAAAGGGGCACAGACATGTATATTTGTTCCCCCAGGACAGCCATTATGACAAAATTGGTGCTTTCTAACAACAGACACTTATTCTATCATAACTTAGGAAGCCAGAATTCTGAAATAAGTTGTTGCAAGGTCATGTTCCCTCTGGTTTGGGAGAATTCATTTTTGCTTCTTCCAGCTTCTGAAGACTCCAGTTGTTCCTTGACTTGTGGCTGCATCACTATTCTCCACTCCATCTTCACATGACCTTTGCCTCTTATCCCTGTGTCTTCTCCTCTTCTTATAATGACACTTGGCATTGTCTATCTGGATAACTCAGGATATTTTCATGTCAAAATTCTTTTTTTTTAAGATTTTATTTTTTTATTCATACAAGAGCTAGGGTACAAGCCAGAGGTGTGGGGAGTGAGTAGATTTACCAGAGACACAGTAGGGAGCAGAACAGGCAGATTGAAATACCCTGCTGAGGGGAGCAGCAGGCGAGGCAGGAGAGGCCTACTCCACCATGTGGGTCCCCTCCTTGACCATGTGGGATTGAACTCATGCTGCAGTGACTGCAGAAGTCCCACAATGTGGTGCTCAACCCTTTGCACCACCAGGGAAGCCCTCATGTCAAAATTCTTAATTTTAATATACTTTCAAAGATCCTTTATCTTAATAAGGTCACATTCACAGGATGTCAAGATGTTGACATACTTTGGGTGGCTATCACTCCACCTACTACAAGTAAAGAGCTGTGTCTCAGATAACAAGAAATTAGTAGCAGAGAGGGAGTAGTTTTTTTTTTTCCTTTTCCCCTTCTAGGTTGTTTGGATGATCTAAGTTGCATTAAGACAGAGCAGGAGGAGAAGAACAAATTTCATATGTACAGGAAGCCCAAAGACATGAGACTCAAAGACAGTTAGACAATTGTGGTTTGTATACCATCTTTAGCTAAGGAGAAAGTGACTGGGAGCCTGGGGGTTCAAGGGGAAAAAACTTACAGAAAGGTAGGGAGAGAAAACAAATGGTGATAGTTGTTTGTTATGCCATCCAGATAAGTCTTCTTACATAAAAGTCATCCCTGGTATCAACTCTCTTACTGAGCCTGCTGAGTCACTTTTGCCTTCAGCTCAAATCATATGCCAAAATGACATATTTTAGGGCCACCCCAAGTTGTGCCTCCCCCAGTAATAGACTGTTTCCTTCTTTCTTGCCTCCCTGTTAAAGTACAAAGACTTTCTTCACCTTTAGGCTTTGTAGCCTCATCATTGTATGATGCTTGCTGCAGTTCTAGGTAGCACATTCACACTGCAGGCAGAAAAAAACAGAGAAGCAAAAAGGCCAAAGGAAGCAAACAAACAGGGCTTATCTTAGCCCTTTCATAAAACCTTTCCTAGAAGTTTAGTTCAGTGACTCCAACTTGAATTTCATCCTCTCGAACTGGGGAAAGTGAAAATATTATCTTTATCAATCAATTGTTAATGACTTGTGGACAGTCAAGTCTTAGTGTTTGCTGTTACTGTTAAAAGGAAGAATGTAATATTGGCTCAAAATCTAGATCTTTTAGGAATTGCCCAAACAACATGCTGATACTGGACTGGAATGCCCCCTTCCATATTTCACTGATTTGGGTTTGACTCTACTGGATTGCTGTTGGACAGATGTGTAATATTTTCTGAATTTTCATGATCTATATTTTTGATTTTTTAGATTAATGGGATACCAATAATGTCAAATTTACAAATAAAATAGGAGACACCAATTAAATTTGAATTTAATTGACTTTTTAGTAAATTATGTCCTAAATATTTCATGGACCTATTTTTATTAAATAATTTTGCATTGTTAATCTGAAAATTAAATTCAACTGAATATCTCATAATGTATTGGCAACCTTAAATAGAATCTCTGTTGCAGGCCAGAGTATTCATCTATGGCTAACTCTTCGGATGTGAGATTATTGATTACTCCTAACATTGTTAAAGATAAGTTTCTAAGTTGTTAAGATTCATCATGACACTTATGAAGACTATGCTTAGATAGGAAGAGAGAAGAACTGATTCCCTTAACAGAGAAATATTTAGAAATCGAAGATAATCCTATTAATAAGTAGTCTTGATTTTTGAAGAGCAATCTATAGACTAAATAAGATCATGTTTATTCTCTGAGGAAGATTATCTAATCAGTCAGAAATATTCAAATATTCTCAGTCTGTATTCAAAGATACAGGTTTCTGGGTTTCTAGAATGTAAGGCTAGTGTGTTGGTGCTAAAGACTCTCAGACTAGGCCCTCAAAATTATTTGACTTTTTGAACATTGTTAAAATCTCCTAGTGTGAATTAATTTCCAACTATCAGAATAATTAATTGCATAGATTTTGGGGTAAACCCATTATAATTGTTGTCATCCTTAGTCTTGGGACTCATTTTATGTAAAATGTATTATTGGCATTGTGCTACTAAAGAATGACTTCAATCCTGGCAGAGTAAGCCTCTGGAAAGAAGTGTGAACTAATTTTATCTGCCATGGCTTACAAATGAGCTGTCTCCCCTCCCTCCTAACCCCCATAGGTTTTCACAGAGAGAAGTGAGAAAAATGGGCCAATCGATATGACTGAAAGGAAAAAAAATATATAAAATTAGACAAGAGTATTGTATCACTAACCTGTGTACTGCATCAGGAAAAAGGAACAATAACTCTTCATTGATTTAAGAAAGTATATAATTGAGGCCAAAGTTGATCATGAAATTGACTAGAAACCAAAAAATGCATCTGGAAAAAACTACTTGCCTTGAGAATGAGGCAGCTTGTCAGTGTTAATTCATTGCACAGTTATAGACCAGTAAGTGTGAACACAATTAGACAAGGGAATTAGCAGCAATATAAGGATGCTCAGTGTTCCAAAGGAAAGGGTCAGTTCAATTTAAAATGACCAGTACACACTCTGGACCCTGATTGGAACAGATTTCTGTATCTGCTTTAAAACCCATAGAAATACCAGAGTATACATTTCTACATTCCAAATAATTTCTTTGGACTTTTATTAAAAATTTTATCATTCTACCCATTTGATGTACTCAGCTAAATAATGGCATCTGTCAGTGCTTCTTATCACAACACTCATGTCTGCCTGCAGGAGGGTCTTTTGCATGCTTTCCATTGCAGTGGCCATGAAGAAAAAAAAAAAAAGTTGCATAAAGTTGGGATTTTTCCACCACAAAAAAGAAAAGAATAAAGAACGTCAATGCAATTAGGTTAGAATAGACTTTCAGCTATCATATAAGTTCACAAAGAGTATCATTAACTCTAAGAGAGGGCACTATTTCTTTGTCCATTTCTATAATATTTTTTCAGTGATTGTAGATTTTTTTCAATCATATGTCCTCAAATTCATTTCCTGTTTCAAGACTTAATGTTAATGAAGAGCTAGCAGGGATAGTAAAATAGAGACCCATTAATGTACCACAGCTAGCAAAACTCATTAATCCTGTAGTTTTTAAATTCCCTCTCTCATAGTGGGCAGGAAAAATATTTAGATCTAAATATTTTCTTCCTACCGCACAACTGTATTAGTCTAACTTCTTGGAAAGGGCAAAAATGGACGGAGCTAATGCAGCCCTTTAAGAGGATGGCTTCAGAAAAATGTCTTAATTATATGGCAAAACAGACAGAATATGAAAACAAACTCCCAATACTGATTTACTGATTTGTGAGGGCCCCTACCTCCTTATAGGCTCAGGTGTACTAGGCACAAGGACAGCCAATGTGGGTCCCATCTTCTTTGTTTTGGGACATGGTATAACTAGATGGTGAAACTGCGGCTTGAAGAGGTAAATTAACTCGCAAAAAGACAGACTCTTTCATTTCATAGTACCTCTGACTCCAGCCCAATGCCAGGGCCATGAATAAAATATTTCCCATTTCAAACTATTACTCTTACCGTTTCTTCAGTGTTTTAGTCTTGTTGTTATCCTCTCCATTACAATGTATTCTTCATACCATTTTACATTTACAATGTCACTTTAACCAAAAGAGAAATTAGGAGCATTTGCAATGACTCAGTAGGTAGCTTGAAATTCTTACCATGGTTTTGGAGATCGAGATTTGAATCTTGGACGTTGTTTATTCCTTGCTTACTCTAGTCAACAAATATTTATTGAAAGTCAAAATCTAGCTTATTATAAAGCTCATGAATGTTTAACCAGCGCTCCTCTCTGGCACAAGCACCTTTTAAAGGCTTGGGAAACAATCCATGGATGCATTCATTTGGCTGTGTTTTCGTAAAATTTTCAATGATAAAATATTTTCAGCATAATCAGTCAAAACTACTATCATTTTCCATGCAGACTCCCCCTTTTATTTTCTGAGAATGGAGGGCTACAGGCATTTCTGGGTTCTGGTTAAGGAAGAGCTGCTTGAGTATGCATTTAGTGTGAGCTTTAGGGCCATGTATATGGTGTTCACAATCACTTCTTTGTGTGGTCAGGTAACTGCTAACTATCTTGGGTCAGGATGTACTTCCATAAATATGCCTACTGCCTGCTGCATCACTTTACCCAAGATTTTGGCATAAAAGTACAGAGCCAGAAATAGGATTAGATTCCGACTGTGTCCTACAGTAGTTGATGCTATAAGCCTGTGAATAGTAGAGGAGAAATTAGCCAGAGTAAACTTTTAAAGAATTTTCCCAATAAACATATTATGTGAATGCAAATTTAGAAGATTTGGTTCTCATTGACCCTGGTCAAAACAGACAATCTCTCTGATTAGTAATATACTAAAAAAATGTGACAGATACAATTATAAATTCTCCAGGTGATGCTTTATTTTTTTCAGATTTATTTATATATGCATACAAAAACCTGGGTACAGGCCAGAGGTGTGGGAGATGAGAGACAGAGTAGAGAACAGAACAGGCAGATGGACTGAAACACACTGCTGAGGGGAGCAGCAGGCGAGGCAGGAGAAGTTTGCTGTGCCATGTGGGTCAGCTTCCTGGCCGGGAACCAAACTCGTGCTGCTATGGCTGTGGATGCTTCAAAGTGCAGTGCCCAACCCCTTGTGCCACCAGGGAGGTCCACAGTGCTTTATTTTTTATGAAACTAGATGTAATAGATTTAATCAGATTTCTTGTTTTGTAGAAATATGTATTAAAAACTGAATTTGTGTGTGTGGTTTGTATAAATTTATACCTTATGATCATAAGAGCTCTATTTATTCTTGGAAATGCCTCAACTAAATAGTGGCACATGCACACACGCACGCACACACACACAGAGACACACACATCAGTTTTCATAAACCTGAATCTTAGTCTATTGACTCCTCACTAGTTAACAGTGAACTAGAAATACAAAAATTTCCTTCCCTTCTAGAACTACATTCTGATAGCATTGGCTGTTAGATAATGAAGTAAAACAAAATAAATGGTAAGTTAGATGACAATAAGTGCTTCAGAGAAAAGTAAATTAGGAAAAGGAAAAAAAAAAGCTATGGAGGGTAAATATGGAGAGGTGCATAAGAAGCTAGCTGGGTCAGAATTATCAGCAGGGGACCTTCCTGGTGGCACAGCGGTTGGGCAATGCTCTGTGAAGCAAACCACAGCCACTGCAGCACGAGTTCAATCCCTGCCGCCGGCCAGGGTGGTGACCCACATGGCGCAGCAGACCTCTCCTGCCTCGCCTGCTGCTCCCCTCAGCAGTGTGTTTCAGTCAGTCTGCCTGTTCTGCTCCCCACTCTGTCTCTGTTGAATCCTCTCACCTCCCTGGACTCTGGCCTGTACCCCAGCTCTTATATGCATAAATAAATAAATCTTTAAAAAAAAAAGAAATATGAGCAATCAGAAGTAGACTCTGAGGAGAGGGCAAGTTCAGTTCAGGGTAGCCAGAGTAAAGTAAGAACCAGCAAATAGCACAGGTTTGTGGCCATCTAAAGAGGTTGGCTATTATTGAGTGGGGAGGGAAGGGAAAGCATTGAAATCTGCCAACAGATTGATACGATTGGTTTTTACATTATAACTGAATCATCTAACTGCTGACTTGAAAATAGGTCAAAAGGCAACAAGTGAGATAGTTGGGAGACCAGTTAGAAGCTGTTGCAATGAGCACTGGGAGCAGTCGTGGTGAGGGGATCATTTGGGGTTGCTGGATTTTGAAGGCAGAACTGATGGGACTTACTGACATAATAGAGGTAGGTTTGAGAGAAAGAAAGGAACCAAGGATGATTCTTTGACTTTTTTCAGAGCAATCAAAATGGGTAAGACTATGACCAGGTCAAGTTGTTCAGCTCTCATTGTGTCAAGTTTTGAAGTGATGTCAAGTAGGTAATATGAGTTCAGATGAGTCATGTACTAGAGATTGGGCTTTTAATGTGTGTAGAGATGTGTACATGTGAGCACTTTTTCCCAAGGCTGGAGAGGGGTTAAAACAACACAAATAGGTCAGTACATTAATGTTTAATTTCTGTTGTTTTTCTTGTATTCACCGAAGTTCTAAACAAACATCAACTATCACCACATTCTCTATGTGGCAATAACTCCACTGTTTATGGACTGTCCCCAGTTTCCAATAAACCAATGACCTAGTAGGGGATATCTCACACATTGCTGATTTCATCATTCTAAAAGATTTCCAGATATATGTGGTGTATGGAACTCTGTGGAAGCCAAAATCTGAAATTGGTTTTTTTTATTGAATTTCTGTCTCTCCATTTCCTGTACACACCAGGGATGGGAGTTTTATTTTTATGACTTTTTCTTTGCACAGTTGGTGAGTGCTAGTGCTTAAACTAATATTTGATGATAAAAAAATGAAAATCTTCAATAGGGAACTCTGCCCTATTTTATTAGTACTTTTGCCATTTGATGAGAGCTGAAGGCTAAATTGATTACTAGTTCCTGAAGAACCTCAGTCAAGAAATTGATAGATGAAAAGAAATTTTCCAAAGGACATGCTTAACATTTGTTCTTTTAGGTTTTTCAAGCTCTTCCTGAAACAAGCTAGTTATTGTAGAACTCTATATCTCTCTATCATCTATCTATCTTTATATGTCATTTATAGTACTCCCTCCAGAAAGATCTTTGTTAAAATGTATTTCATCAAAGGACATTTACAAAAAAAAATCAATTACTCAAAGATCCACTTTTGTTTGCTCTTTCATAAAACCACATTTGAGAATATAGTGCATTGAAAGTTTTAATATTTACTTATTAAATCCATTTAGATCTTGACCCTCTTTCTCTTATGGAGTAGTATGATTCCCTCAAAGAAAGGAGCCATCGATCTTTTTCTATTTTTATCTTGGATTCCAAGATGCTATAGGAAAATTAATGTCTATTTGTATTTTACTGATTAAACCTGACTTTAGGATGTAGTAAAATGAACCCAGACTTTGGAACCTGGTAATAAGCTCCAATCCACAATTTATTGCATGATGCATTGACTAACCTTTCTAAGTCTTTATTTTCTTGCCTGTTGAATGGGCATAAAGTATCTCAGGGTATTTTAAATTAGTTAATATAAGTAAGCCATTTCCGTGGTGCTTGACTAGTTGTTGTTCAAGTTCTCTTTCCTTATAGATAATATCATCTTATTCTTTTTATGTAAATGTTCATTTTACTATTTGCATGTTATAACCACTTGATTAATATCTATATATTGAATTATTTAAAGCTAACTCAAAATTTCATTGTAAGTAACAATAACAGTTAACATTCGAGGGATTTCTCTGTTTCACATACTATTCTTAAATATCTTATATGTTATCACTCATTCAATCCTTGTAATAGCCCTTTGATGCAAGTATTATGACTTCCCAGTTTTGCAGATAATGAAACTAGATACTGAAGGGTTAATGAACACACCCAGGGTCCTGGTAGTTACTGTGATTTGAACCTAATCACTGTGGATTTAGAGTTGGCAGGTGCACTTATATATATGATTCTATGACTGCATTTCAATAGGCTTTGTATTGTGAAGTTTTTGCACTGATGAAAAACCTCAATTTCTAAAGACTGCTGTATCTTCGGTAGAATTCTGAAAATCATTTTGATAATTTTATTACTTTTAGTTTTCCAAATGGATGAGGGAATTCATTCCATGTTAGCTTTCTCTTAATGAGAAACTCCTACTTCGCTCATGAGGATGTGGATGGATTTCAGGAATAAACGAGAGAGGTAGGAAGTCCCCTCAAGAACTGGGCAGCTGTGCGTGCGCATTGCGCGGGTTCCCTGTCTCTTCCTCTTGTGCTCTCAGGCTCACACACTGCTTCTGAAATACTTCCTTTCCATCTTCCAAGTTGCAAATCATTGGGTCTTGCCACTAATTGCCTTTGCTTATATAGAACTATCACACATCTTGAGGCAAAAATAAGAGAAACACATTACCACTGAATTTTTTCTTGGATGAAATAAATAAGCATTTGTATCAAAGAGACATACTGTCACAATTCGGAATTAAGAGACCAAGGACCTTGGGAGAAACAGGCCAAAGGGAATAAAGCAGAGGCACATGGCATTGGGCTACAACCTAATTGTGGTAAGGAACTTTACATTTCAACAAAAAAAACTTCAGGATTCCTTGGCTGATTGCCTGTTATATCATTATATGTATAGCAAATAGCAGCTATCTTATTTTTTCCCCTTCCTGGACACATTATGTTAAAATAAAGTGGATTTCTGCTTTACCTCAATATGTTCCCACCTCACAAGATTCACCATTTAGCTATAGGCAATATACAAAGACAGGTAACGCACATGATTCTGACATTCACAGAATTTCCCTCCTGATAGGATTAAGGTCGAAGAACAAGTACAAAGGTATAGACACCTCAAAGCAACTTGATCTCTTGTTGGTCTATTAATTAGATAATTGTGGTTGATAGCAATTTATATCTGGGTGTTACAAAATTTCCATTGCCTTGATCTGATTATGAGTCAATAAGTATCTTTAGCATTTTAATCCTGTGCTATTCCAATATCCTGTCCTATTACACTCTTGCATCTCATCCTGTATTTCCCCTTAATTACATACCTGCCAGTCTATTTATCTAGATTCTAAGTGACTTGAGGCCAAGAAACTACCAGGTCTGTACTTGAATCTAATATAGGACTTTCAAAAGGCTCAATAAATATCGTTAAACTGAAATACACTAAATAAGTACATTAATGTAAAAGTTTTTTTTCTTTTGATGGAAATTGTTACGATTTTATGTGACCCACCTTTAAATTTATAATTACTATCATTGTTACCAAATGTAAGTGAGAGCTTATTTGTCTTGCAGAAGAACATATGTAAATGGGAATATGAATGACTATAACTTCATGAAGAGATGGGTATATTGCACCTGTTAATTTCTGTTGTAAATATTACTATTAGAGCAGAGACAACCCTGGAAATCTTTGGCGAATGGCTGATGAAACCATCTGATATTTTTCTTTTTCCTTCTGATTTATTTCACTGAGCACATTCCATTCTATCTCCATCCATGTTGGTGCAAATGGCATACAGTAATCTTTTTTGATTGCTGAATAATATTCCATTGTGTATATATACCACATCTTCTTGATCCATTCATCTATTTTTGGGCATTGAGTTGATTCCAAGTCTTATCTATTATAAATAGTGCTACATTAAACATAAGGGTGCATGCTTTCTTATGAATTAATGTTTTTGTGTTCTTTGTGTAGATCTCTAGGAGTAGAATTGCTGGGTCACATGGTATCTCCATTTTTAGTAGTTTGAGGAATCTACACACTGCTGTCCATAGCAGTTGAACCAGTTTGCATTCCCACCAATAGTGTAAGAGAGTTCCTTTTTCTCCACATCCTCATCAACATTTGTTGTTGCCTTTTTTTAATGTGTGTCATTCCCACTGGTATAAGGCGGTATCTCATTGTGGTTTTAATTTGCATTTCCCTGATTATGAGGGATGTTGAACATTTTTTCATATACCTTTTGGCCATTTGTATTTACTCTCTGGAGAAGTATCTTTTTAGTTCTTCTGCCCATTTTTTGACTGGATTGTTTACTTTTTTTTATTGAGTGATGTGAGCTCTTTGTAGATCTTTGTGATCAGTCCCTTATCAGTTATATGGAGAGCAAAAGTTTTCTACCAATCAGTAGGGTTTCTCTTTGTTTTGGTTAATGTCTCTTTTGCAGTATACAAGTTTTTTAGTTTGATGTAATAGGAGTAATAGGATCAAAATAAGAGGTCATGGAAAAATAATAACAATAAAAAATTAATAGACAACTATAAATCAGAGACATGACATTCTGTAGAGAAGGGGGAAGGGGAGGGAATTAAAACAGGGGAGGGAAGAGCACAAAGGACTGTGGTGATGGTGCACGGGTGAGTTGGTGGTGGGAATTTTATGGAGACTATACCTGAAAGAGAAAACAAATCATTAAACAATGATGTAAAATATATAAATAAATAAGTTATATATATAATATATATAAATATATTTTATATATACTTAGAAAAGAAAGACTGATGAAACCATTTTCAGAGAAAACTTATTTTTTAAGCAACCTACACAGATATAATCTGATTATTTAGGTCAGTTTTATAAATGATATTTTATAAGGCTTTAGCAAAACTCATCTATCTTGTTTGCTAATCCTTTATGCTATCAAAGAATGTGAAAATTAAAATTTATTTCATTATAAATATTTACTTAGAGTACTTTCCTTTTTGCTGCAAATCTTTTGTTTACTTCAGTCACAGCACCCAAGGATCAAATCTCCTGCTTGTAAGAAATGTTGTTATATCATCCTAATTATTTTATGTAAAACCAATCTTAAAATAACCACTAGATGGCAATGAATCAGCATAAAAATGGAGGCCTGGCAAGAAGCTACCCACCAATAATGCTAAGGGGCAAGAAGAGAAATCAGCTCTTCACGGACACTTAATGCCTTTCTCTCCCTGGGCATATACATAGCCCTGAAGGAGCCCAAAAAGCCATCCTTCAATTCGATGGGGTGGCTTCATGGGCTGGTGAATGGGGATAAGAAGAGAAGGGAACAGCAGAGAAGCTCCAGTTGTGGTGAAATAAATTTGAGTTTTGGATTCTGACAGACCTGAGTTTGAATCTCTGCTCTATCACTTGCTAAATACGGGATCTTGAATGAATCTCATTTATCTTTGTTGAGTATCAGTTTCCCTATAATGGAACAGCCCATCAATACCTTATCTATAGGGCACAGTGAAGATAAAATGAGATAATACATCATGATTACCATATATGGAGCAGTGTTGAATACATGGTTGCTGTTATAGAGCCATAATTTCCATAATTTGCAATCCTTGGGGCCAGATTTGTTTTAGAATTCAGAGTTTTAAAAATTTTTGAATAATGAAGTATAAATTTTGCACATACATACATATATAGATGTTCGATGGAGGACAGGCAGCATTTATATTTTGGTGGGAATATATGTTCATATTAAATGAAATGATAAGCTATTCAATAATCAGTGTAGGCCAAGTGACCAATGAGTTAGAACAATGCTTGATCTGGGGAGCTTGAGATATTTTGAAATTGTAGATCAGGGGTGAGGGGTCTGAATATCCATTTGTAAGCCATGTCTACCTGGTTCTATGTACATGCCCAGAGTCCACTAGCATGAAACTCTGAGTGAGGGCAGTGAAAGTGCTGAGCTGACCTCCTTTGCTTCCACACCCCAGTCATCCTGGGTAAAGTATTATGCTGAGTACTCGCTCTCTAAGAGTTTGTTTTTAGAAGTTGCATCTGACAAAATGACTGTATGAAAAATTGGGGAAAATCGTGGAAGATTAAGATGATAGCACTTTCCAAGTAAAGTTAAAATTTTTTCTTACTGGCAAACTTTATTTGAAAAGCATTGCTAGAGGAACAAAAACGTGCTAAAAATGATATCACCAAAAAGATACTGAAATCTTGTTTTTGAACGATTGCTCTAAGTATGTCACATGTAAATTTCTCCTTCTTATGTTTTTAGCAGTGTTTCCAATCATTCCATTTGCGCTTATGCAGCGTCTCTGTCAACCCTTAAAGACAGAAACCAGTCTGTCTCCTGGCTTTCTTTTTCGTTATCTCTAGGAAGCGTGTAAGTTGTACAGTACTGTGTTTGAAGAAGATGTTAGATAATGCTGACTTTCTCAGTGCTAAATAAAACAACTCTTTCAGGGTAGTCTAGATATTCTTAGGGGATAAGTTAGACACATTTAGAAGCTACATTAATTCCTTCAGTAAACATCTATGTCATACATGTTCCAGGAAAAGAAATTTATCTTAATGGTTTGAGAGCATTGGCGGAAGAGTCTACTAAAGGAGCAAATTTGTCCAAATACAATTGTAAGAAGGGTTTTGTCTGCATTTGTGTACAAGAGAGCCGAAAGGATATCTGCTCCTAACTAGCAGTAGCATAAATTCAAATGCAGCAATTTCAGCTACGATTCATCAAAATTAGTGCCCTAGGGAGGAACTGTGCCCGCAGTGCTTCATACAAAGCTGCTTATGGTGTTTCCAAATAAAAAATTCATGTGGTATTGGTGGTGTGACTGGGAACAATAAAACTGTAAATGGAGGTTGTCTTTGTGGTGGATGGATCAACAAACTGATCATAGGAGATCTCTGATGGACCCTAGAGCCCATAGTATAAAACCCCAACTCCTTATCAGAACTGCCAAGGTCCTTTGGAGTCTGCCCTTCTCAGCCTACCTTGCTCAGTTGCATCTCGTTACTTCTAAATCACTTTGGGAGATTTCTCAGTGACCTTGGATTTCCATTAACTCTGTCTCTGCGGCTTCCTTCTGTGTGGAATATTCTTCTCCCCACTTTATACTTCTGTACACCTCTGCTAATATTTTACTCATTCTTCAAAACCCATCAAATATAAGCCCTACACTGAGGAGACTTTCTGTACTGCCTTAACATATTTCACTTAAAATAATATAAATTGTTCTGTATATTTTATCTATTCATCTGTGAGTTCTGATGGGTTGGAGGAAGGAGTAAATTTTACTTAGTTTTCCATCATAGTACTGAACACATTATTTCAAAATTCATGGATATTTGATAAGTGTCTGATAAAGTTGAGTCAGGCATGGCATTTAAAACCTGTGGTGAATGGTAGGGAGAAGTACAAGCCTTTCCCTTTGTTACCTTGTTCTATTCTTGGAGTCCTAATTTGAGGATGAGGAAAGTGGGAGCAGGTCAAGAGAGCACAGCTAATAAATGGTATAATCTTGGCCCTATATCAAATATCCAACTGCCAGTCCAATGTGCTTTCCACAGCTCTGCCTCCAACAAATGCAAAGGCACGAAGAAACCTTCACTGTAGCATGTCAGCATCCCCATGTGGTATCACTTAATGGTTTTCCAAGTCATTCTGTAGGCAAATGTAAAACATGGGAGGCTCTGCTTTCTTTTTTCTCTTAACTGGGTAAGTTAATATCCCAGAGAGAGTTATTCAGGCTTAAGGAAGAACTATTAAAGGAAGTTTAGTTTGCTAAATCTCAGTGGGGTTGGGAGACTGTTTCACAAGTTTTGCTTTAAATATTGCATGCAATGCTAATGATCATTTTTCAAGAAATTGGCTGTTGACAGAGAACAGATGAGTCAATGACTTTCTTGTACCTGCAGAAGTGCAATAGTTTCTCTTGACTCTGAAAACCCATTTGTGTCAAGGGTTCGTATTTACTTTCTTTGATGTTTTCTCCATTAATTCGGAAGGAAACTGTACAAAAAAGATAACCTTTAAAATTTTTTGATTGTGCAAATATAACATAAACTGTCACATTTTTCATCCACTTGAACGACTGGGTTAATTTTCTGGCATGAACTCAGCTCCAGGGAAGATTACATATCTCATTTCTAACTTGGTAGGAGTCCAACTTTGGAGTTTGGCAGAATTTTTGCCACACTCCAATTTTCTAGCTACATTGAAAGTTTTCTAAGTGACTTTTTCAAAAAGTTAGCCAACAGGCACGCAGTTAACATAAACAGAGATTTAATTGTCCTTACTGGGTAAATTTTGTCCAACATAGGATTTTCATTCTCAAAACCATTATCTCAAAAATCCATGATAATTTATTATGACTACTGTAACACCTTTTATCTTTTAGTTAAATACTACTGATGGTTTCTAGTTTTAATGAGTTGTTTAAAATAGATGTGTTCTCATATACTTATTTTTTTTTGTTATGGAAAATTTCCAAAATATATGTATATAAAAAGATAATAAGCCATCATGTGCTCATCATGTAACTTCAATAATTATCAACTCACATCTTATCTATTCCCTCTGAACTCCCACCCAATACCTGCCCCTTCTGAATTATTTTGAAGAAAATTTCATATCATATCATCTGTGAACATTATTCTATGCATCTTAAGAGAAACAAAGACTTCCTCTTTTAAACATAAACTGTAATATCAATAATGCCTGCTTTCCTCTCTCCACAGTATCTTTAAATAAACAGTCAGTATTCACATTTCCCCAATTGTACTATATGTATGGTTTTTAGAGTTTGTTTATGTGAATCAGGATCCAGGCAAACTTCATAATAATAGTTGACAGATGACTCACTGAGGTATTTTTTATTTGTAACTTTCTCACTGTTCCCTACCCCCAGCCCTTCTCTCATAAATGGGGTTGTTTGTCCTACAAAGCTTCTCACAGGTAGATTTGATGATTACATTCCTGTGGTGTCACTGAACATGCTTGTTTCTCTATCGCCTGTATTTACTGTAACATGGCAGTTATACCTACATGCTTGATTACATTTTAGTTATTTTCTTCTTTTCTCCCAGAAGAGATTTTCATAGATAGTACTATTTACTTCCACCAGGAGGTAGATAATGTCTAGTTGTCTATATAAAGTTAACACATTGATGATCGTTGCCTGCATCCTTGAAAAGACAGGATGTTTGCTTATTTTTAATCTATTGCATTTTAATTCTTATTGATGCTCAAATTTATTTCAGATTAAATAAGCTCCTTATTTGTAGCTTAGCATTAGGATCCCCTATTCTTTTGATGTGATACTTCTTTAATTTGACAAGGTCTTTGATATCTGGTTTGGAAAGATATTCCAAACTCTAACTCTTTAGTGAGATAAGGTATATAGGTACCACAATCCATTTCTATCAGTATCATTGTTACTGGATTCATCATTGTTGCTGGGCATTTTAGTTAACAGAATAGGAAACAGATGTTTCTTCTAAAGATTTATTTATTTATGCATACAAGCACTGGGGTACAGGCCAGAGGTGTGGGGGGATGAGAGGATTCACCACAGACAGAGCGGGGAGAAGAACAGGCAGATCAACAGAAGTACACTGCTGAGGGGAGCAGCGGGCACAGCAGGAGAGGTCTGCTGCACCATGTGGGTCCCCTCCCTGGCCGGCAGCAGGGATCGAACTCGTGCTGCAGTGACTGCGGTTTGCTTCATAATGCGTTGCTTAACCCACTGCGCCACCAGGGAGGCCCAGATGTTTCTTCTAAAAGGTAAAATATATCAAGGATTTATATTGATATTTCCACTTTAAATCCCACCATTAATCAGTCTTATATCTTTATAATTTATAATCTTCTATCTTTTTCCCATAAAAATCTGAGTATTAAAAGGTAGAAATAGACTCACATACCTTAATAATTATACATGTAATATCTCAGAATAATTATATTAACACTCCCACCAAGACTATGATAACTAGAAAATGCTTTTAAATCATATTGTTATTGGTTGTTATTCTTTCACTTAAGGTATTTCCCACTAGAGTTACTCAAAGCAGAGTCATCAGATAGAGCCCTCTGTGGTTATATTACCCACTAGACCCTTATGTTCCTGTTTAGTTTATACATGATATTTCAGAGTTTATGTTTTTGCTTTAATCGAGATAAATTTTGCCTAATAGTATATAAAATATCCACATGGTCCCCAGGTGTGTGTTTGAAGAATCTAACATCCCTCTCTGTTCCCTCCACCCTATTAACCCTCTCCTCCAATAGGTGACCATTTTATTTATACATTATTTATGTATTTCTACTTTTATGTAAATGTACTCATGTTCTCTGGTGTCTCTTGATATTTAGAAAGGTATACAGGGTTAAAATAGTAAACTAAACTTTAGTTTTTGGTAAAATTTACCTTTGCTATGGGTAAATTTTAAACACAATTTCTCATTGATTCTCATGACAGAGGTATGAATAGTTCCAAATTATTATAGGATTAGTGCATCCTCTTCTGAAATAATGGATCCACCTTACTAAGACTGTCTGCTTAGCAAGATGTTTGCCTTTTCTTCCTGCTAGGACAAGTGTTTGCTCACAGCAAAAATGAAACCAATAGAAAAAGATGGTCCTTGTATGTCCACATTATTAAGAAGTAAAGAAGAACTTTTAAACTTAAAGAAAAAACTACTGGATTTAAAGAAAACTATTTTTTTCTCTATCATATTAGTCACTAATATATTTTTCTCCTATTGACCAAAAAATGTACCTTTATCAGGATTATATGGAAAGGATCTGTCTTCATAATTTCTACTTTGACAATTTGCAAACCAGGGTTAATGTTTAAATTATTAATATTGATTACACATACTTCATGAGGTTTTCAGCAAACCAAAGATGTATTGCTTTAGGACAAGGCAACTATTTGAGAACTCATTCTCCTACCATCAGTTTGGGGCATCTTTTTGTTGGCCATTTTGTTCAATTGAAAATAATTTCTTTTTTTACTTTTATTTATTATTGTTTTATTTATTTATTTGTTTGTTTGTTTATTTATTTATTGGTCTGCTCTTTTTTTTTATTAGATTTAATTGTATTTGACATCATTTGTAGTCCCCAGGGGGTTCCCACCACCATTTCACCCGTGCACCATCACCTCAGTCCCTTGTGCTCTTTATGCCCTCATCCCCATCTTTGCCCTCCCCTCCCTCCGCCCACCCTCATGATCCCTTGGGTTTATCTTTGATCTTTTCATCTTGTTGAGTTTTTACTTGTTTGTTTGTTTTTGGTTATGATTGCCCATTTCCTTGAGCTTTCTCTTGTTTTTTTTTTTGTTGTTGTTGCTGTTTGTTTGTTTATATGTTTGTTTTGTTTTCTTCTTTTTTATTTTTTGTTGTGGTTGTTGCTCTTTCACATTCCTCCAAAAAGCGAGGCCATCCGATATTTTCTCTTGCCTTCTGGCTTGTTTCACTAAGTATAATTCTTTCTAGCTCCATCCATGTTTCTATAAATGTCCCTAGTTTTTTATGTTTGATTGCTGAATAGTATTCCATTGTGTATATGTACTACTTCTTCTTGATCCAGTCCTCTACTTTTGGGCATTTGGACTGTTTCCAGGTCTTACCAATTACAAATAGTGCTGCAATAAACATGGGGGTACAGGTGCTCTTTTGGATCGATGTTTTTGTGTGCTTTGGGTAGATCCCTAGGAGTGGGATTCCTGGGTTATATGGTAGTTCCATCTCTAGTAGGCCAAGGAACCTCCATATGGCCTTCCATAGTGGTTGGATTAACTTGCATTCCCACAGCAGTATAGTAGAGTTCCTTTTTCTCCACATCCTCGCCAACATTTATTGTTGTTTGTTTTTTTGATGTGTGCCATTCTTACCAGTGTAAGGTGGTACCTCATTGTGGTTTTAATTTGCATTTCCCTGATTATGAGAGATATTGAGAATTTTTTCATATGCCTGTTGGCGATTTGTAGATCCTCTTTGTTTTTTTTACTTTTAAAAGATTTTATTTATTTATGTATACAAGAGCTGGGGTACAGGCCAGAGGTAAGGGGGATGGGGGGGTGAGAGGATTCACCAGAGATAAGAGTGGGGAGCAGAACAGACAGATCAACTGAAATACACTGCTGAGGGGAACAGTGGGCAAGGCAGTGAGTTCTGCTGTGTCATGTGAGTCCCCTCCTTGGCTGGGGATTGAACCTGCACTGCGGTGGCTGCAGAAACCTCACTGTGCAGTGCTCAACACCCTGAGCAGTGAAAAGATTTTTTAGGTACCACCAGGGATGTCTTATTTAAAATACTTAAAATTATCATGTAACTGGGGTAAAGTGGGCTTTGTTATCCAGTGTGTGAGGTATGGGGTTTAAGTCCCAAAGGAGCTATAGTGGTGTCAGTAGCCCTTCAAACTTCCCACTCATAACTTTCAGTGTTCATGCATGCACAGGGTGGTACAATGGAGTGGAGCTTAAGTTTGAAGTTTGGGTTAATTTATAATTTCATGCATAGCAAATTTAATCTCTTCATGGATGAGCATGAAAGAGGTCCCTTCATATTTAAAGGACTGAAGGGTCCCATCTAGGCAGGATACCAGTCTAAGAACAGTAGGTTTCTGCAGAAATTGCACCACCCTGGAGTCATTTTAGAAATATGAAGGGGCTACGTTTAGTTATCATCATTGGGAAACTCAACTGGAATTTGTGGTTTAGAGTGGTACACACAGGAATGCTTGAAAAAAAAATCACATGTGCTGTGAATTTTTGCTGCACCATGACTTTTGAATATCACCCTAAATATCATGTGTAGGTGAAAACCCTATATGGAATCTGCAGCTAGAACCCAATCTCATTTTATGTATAATCACAAAGTACTTTTTGAATAGTTTAATACATAGTAAAATGCTCAGTAATATAACTATAAAGAAAAGGAGAAATTGTTTTGTTCAGAATTTACCAAACTTTCTTACTATTTAAAAAAATGTAGAAAAATGATAGACCATTGTCACTTGTGTTTAAGTCCTTATGTCATTAATATAATACTCAAATTCAGTCTGATTTCTATATTTGTTGCATTTGGAGTGATTTTATGTATAAACAAATGCCCATCATTTTACTATATCTTCTAATGTAATTATTCCTAGACTTTTATATGTTGACATACTGACGTAATTTATTTGTATAAATTACTTTCAAATTTCTCATTTTTTAAAAAAAAGATTTATTTATTTATGCATACAAGTACTGGGGTACAGGCCAGAGGTGTGGGGGGTGAGAGGATTCACCACAGAGAGCAGGGAGAAGAACAGGCAGATCAACAGAAGTACACTGCTGAGGGGAGCAGCAGGCACAGCGGGAGAGGTCTGCTGCACCACGTGGGTCCCCTCCCTGGCCGGCAGCAGGGATCGAACTCATGCTGCAGTGGCTGCGGTTTGCTTCATAGTGCGTTGCTTAACCCACTGCGCCACCAGGGAGGCCCCCAAATTTCTCATTTTTTAAAAGATACACCATACAAGAACTGGGGTGCAGGCCAGAGGCTTGGAGGGTGAGAGGATTCACCAGAGACAGAATGGGGAACAAAACCGGCAGACGGACTGAAACACACTGCTGAGGAGAGCAACGGGTGAGGCAGGAGCGGTCTGCTGTGCCGTTTGAGTCACTCCTCTCGCTGGGATTCGAACTTGTGCATCAGTGGCTACAGATGCTTCATAGTGCAGTGCTTAATCCCTTGCACCACCAGGGAGACCCTAAATTTCTCATTTTTATGATGACTAGAGAAGCCCATTGATTAAGTCTGTGTGTAAGTTGGTTATTTTAGATTAATAGGGAAACTACAAAATATTTGCAATTTATGGGGCATTAGGTTTTACAAAATTGAAATTCACTCCTCTGGACTTGTAACAAAATATTAATATATTACATCAAACATAAGAAGATATCTAATGTGAGAATTGCTAAGAAAAATTTTAAATGAGGCTAAACTAGAAATTGTTTTCACTTTCAGGTTTTGGAACTGTTAAAACATGAAAGGATACAGCACTCAATTGATGACATATTGAAATAATGCCAATTATAATAACTGTAGCTACTGTTAAACCAGGTTTATACTAATAAGCCATTAAATCCTCACAACAAAAATGCAAACTGAGCACATGAAAGAAACAGAGGGATACAGGTCATGGATTAAGAAGGTGGTAGAATTTGGATTTGAGTCTATATGTAAATTTAAATTCCATACTCATTTTCTAGGTCAAGCAGCTGCCCGTCCTTCCATGTTGCTCTCAAGGTGGAAAGAATCCATGATTCCTCTCAGCTGTAGAGAAAATCCAAGGAAGGTAGAGCAGGCTTTTTCTCAAATCCAGTTCTTCTTTGAGCAGGAAGAAGAACAGATGTAGGAGCTGAGGAATCACAGCTTCTCACATGTAGGGTCAAAACAGATGGAGAGGTCACCTGCAGGCCAGGAAGCTACGCATGCCTGGCCAAATTGGCCCCCATTTCAGTGACTTTCAAATTCTTTTGGCTATAACACAAAAGTAGAAATGCATTGAAAAATGGAGGTGAAATTCATGCAACAAAATTAAGCATTGTAAAGTGTACAATTCAGTGCCATTTAGCACATTCACAATGTTTGACAAACACTGCTGCTCTTTAGTTCCAAATTTTTTTTATCATCCTGAAGCAAACTTAATTCCAAATAAGCAACTACTCTACATTTCCTGTGACCCCTACCCCTCAAAGTCATAAATCTGCTTCTGTGGATTTACCTCTTTTGGACATTCCATACAAATGGAATCACACAGTATGAGAACTTTTATGTCTGGCTTGGTTTACTTAGCTTTTGAGCTTCATCTATGTCATAGCATGCAAAATATTTCTTTTCTCTTATATGACTGAATAGTAAGGCACTGTGTATGTGTGTATATTGTATTTTATTTACCCATTTGTCCATTGATGATTTTTATCTCCATCTTTTCACAATTGCAAATAGAAATGCTGTGAATATCTTTGTGTTAGAATTTAATTAGGGCATCCCTGGTGGTCCAGGTGTTAAAGTCTCAGTAATACTAAGCTTTCACCAGCCACTGTGACCTAATTCAATCCCTGGCCAGGGAGGTGACCCACATGGCACAGCAGACCTCTCCTGTCTTGCCTGATGCTCCCCTCAGCAGTGTATTTCAGTTGATCTGCCTATTCTGTTCTCCACTCTGTCTTTGGTAAATTGTCTCATCGCCTTACCTCTGGCCTGCACCCCAGTTCTTGTATATGTAAATAAATACAAATATCTTTTTTAAAAAATTATTTAAATATCTATTTTCAATTCTTCTGTATGTGTGTGTATATATATACACATATGTGTGTATGTGTGTGTATATGGTTAAATTACTGGGTCATATGATAAGTCAATGTGTAACTTTTTGAAGAACTGCCAAACTTTTCCATAGCATTGTATCATTTTACATTCCCACCAGTGAAGTATGAGGGTTCCAGTTTCTTCACATTCTTGCCAACACTTGTCATTTCCCTTGTCATTTTTTGAAAATAACAAAAACTAAAACAAAAAAAAGCATTCTAATGGTTATGAAAAAATATATAAAAAATTGTTTACATTTTACATTACAACCTAGTATACACACATTCAAACAAAAAGATAACTGAAATTAAAGCTTCACAAAATAATATAGTACTATGATATTTTCTAATCTATCTCAGTATAATTTATTCTATTTAATTTTAATTAAAAATGTGGTTGTTGGGTCCTCCCTGTTGGCGCAATGGGTTAAGCACCACACTATGAAGCAAACCATAGTCACTGCAGCATGAGTTCAATCCCTGCCTCTGGCCAGGGAGGAGACCCACATGGCGCAGCAGACCTCTCCTGCCTTGCCTGCTGCTCCCCTCAGCAGTGTACTTCAGTCAATCTGCCTGTTCTGCTCCCCACTCTGTCTCTGGTGGATCCTCTCACTACCCGCATCTCTGGCGTGTACCCCAGTGCTTGTACGCATAAATAAATAAATCCTTTTTAAAAATGTGGTTGCAACTCATCAAATTGATTTTGTTATGCTCTAACCATAGTCATGGTCTACTATTTGAAAATCATTGCTCTATTTTGATGCATAAGTTTTTCTAGTAGCTTTTCATGCTTATAAGTAAAATAGGAATGATTTCCTTTTGTGAGAAGAAGACATGTTATTATATTAATAATCACAATTTATATTATTAGCAAAATGTGTGTGAGAACTCAGTATTACTGGGAAAATGTTGTTCCAAAGATTAGAAAGCCAAGGTTAGGTCTGTCTCTGAAACTTTGTGTTTTGAACAAATAATTTCTCTGAGATGCATTTTCTGCATCTCAGAAGTCCATAGACTAAAACTAAAATGTGTGCCAGTTGGCAGCACACCAAGATGGAAGCTCATGCCCAGGATAGGGTAGTAGAGTAACGGATGTAGTTACGGTTTGAAAATAGTCAAATGCTGTAAGCAGTGAACATTACTTAAGTGCTTCCACAGGAGCCTGATTTAAGAGCATTATCCATAATCTTCAACAAACAGTATTGGCCAAGCCAAGCATATTCAATATCTACTTACTATCTGCCAGGCATGGCTTCGAGCCTCCTCCTACCAGTGAGAAAAACCAAGGTGCAAGGTAACTTGGTAATAAGCAACTTCACCAAAATTCTCTCTCTAGTAAGTTGCAAAATTCAGTTTGAACCCAGAAAGTTTGGTCCTTGGACCTGAATGCTTAATCATCATATTGTACTTGACTCACTGTTTATGTAAGATAGAGATCAGAATTTAAAATTAGTGTGTCTGAGTAGTAATAACATTTCCTATAGACTTAGGTATTCTGCAAATTAAATGCTTATTTAGAATCATCAGTGAAGAAAAATGTAATTTGTTGCACATTTTTGTGGAAGCAAGGATCGGATATTAGCTTTGAAGTCTATAAACGAAAAGAAGGTTTCCAGAATGTGTATTTATATGTAAATAGGTGTGTGCAGGTCGTGGGTGTGCATGCATTTGTTTGTGTAAGCTTCAAAGAGAGATGCCAGCTGCCTCAAAGTGGCAAAGGGGTGATTGTTCAGGAATGTAAAGAAAAACCAAGAAACGATGAGACCCATGACTTAGCTATCAGCGTACGAGAGCTTAAGTCACTGAACCCCACACTGACATTAAAAATCCCCCATCCCTGGAATTGGGAGTGCTCATTTTTGTAGGACAGAGATAGGTCTAAATCTAACCTATTATTTTGGACAGTGTAAAGCTTCCATCAGATGAAGAGACAACATTTTCTTTGGAGTTCCTGAGGAACTGGGAGACTCTTGTTTGAACATACCAGCTCACTTTGATTTAAGAGTCCAGGTAAATGACTATAAATGCCTGAGGGAACTTTCTGAGAGGCAAATCACTAATCCTTGTCTTCCAGGCCAGAGACTGAATCAACACAAGGAGGAGTAATGTGGGTAGAAAGGGGTACTTTTCTCCTCTGTCTGCCGCTTAGGAAGACTTCGCTGTTGGAAATCTCTCCTCTGAGGGCTATCTGGGACGCTGTCCAAAGTCTGCGTTTCTGATGAACTGTGCTTGCCAGACTGAGCAAGAGCCAGGCTCCTCTTAGGAGCCGGGTATACCGGGCTAATCAGAAACAGGCCCATCCAGCTGCCAAGCTGTTCTCAGCAAGGCCAGGAGCACAACCCTGACCGTGGCTTGCAGGCAGCACGTGGCAACGGTCAGATTACACTTGGCTTTACCGTTGCAAGGGAGGTTTCCATGTCTCCATAACTGAAAAAGGGATTTTGATAGCTTACAGATTGCTGTCCCTATAATGTGTTTCTGAATGAAGAGGAATGGGTGGTTTTAAAGGTTCATCTCTTTCATTATTAATGCAGAATGACTTCCTGCTGACAAATTCCGATTTTTATGAGATTCCTTTGCTGATGCTGTCTTTCTCTGCCATCAGTGCTCAAGTACAGCATGCATCCACTTTAGTCTGTGGACTCCGTGACCTCACCGCTGGCAGGTTGCTCATCCCTGGTGCGAACAGAGAAGCCACTGAACTCATTTGCTTCCATCCTGTGAACCTCCCTACAGGCTTCAGACTACCTGGGTCTCAACAGAACCGGTTCAGGGTATCTTCTCTGGGTAGGAAACTCTTTCGTAGTGTGGGGAGAAAAGTTCCCAGTCCCACTTCACAGATACCCAGAAGTCATAAAGTGTGAAGAATTCTCTCGTTGTCCTTTCAACTAAAAGCTCAAACATAAAACAACAAAGACTCACAGAGAGAAAGATCAGGACCCAGCCCTGCGTGTAGATTCGAGCCATGAATTCCTGTGAAACTCCATCGCTTAGCAAATCTTTTATAGCCCAGTTGGTCTGTTTTCTGTAGTTAATACTCAGCTGTGTAAATTCTTGTATCATTCAAAAATGAATGAGAATTCCACTGGGCTGTCTTATGTGACTTGCTCATTCTGGATCAGTTCTTTTTTTCAAGATTTCTGCTGATTTTTTTTTTTTTTCTCCTCTCAATCATATCTACTCCAGAAAAGAGCCTGGTGGGAAAAGTGTAGGGAGTGATAATGACATGTCCTTATGGAAAAATTCTGGGGCAAGAAGATTTGGAGTTGTACTGTTAAGCTGACATTAGATTGCCTGTCCTGAGGGGGTTGAAGCATCTTGTTTTTCTAAATGCCTTTTCATTTGTGTTAAAACAGGGGAAAATATGACATCTAACCCTTTTTTCCTGAGAAAATAATCACCATCCTCCATGCCTTGCCAACAACAATCTTTTTTTTTTTTCCATTTATTAAAGCAGTTACAGTATCTGCAATTTAGAAAAACCACTACCTCAGCCAGGGTGTTTGTTTGATTTTGCCTTTGAACCTGGAACTCTCTGTGGATGCAAGTGTGTGTGTACCTTTGTGTGTGTATTTGTGTACTAATATAGGGTGAGACAGTATCAGAGATGAAAAAAAAAAACACAACTGTTTATAGAGAATGAGTTCTTCACTTTTAGTCCCAAAACTTTTCATATCTTTGTGTTTTTCATGGTGCATTAATCAGTCAACAACCTACTATTTTCATATTTTCCTAAATTTGTTCATTTGAAAGATGAGATCTACTTGAAACCATTTTCTCTCAAGTTAATCATTGTAACAATGTGTGGAGTAGATTGGCTTACTTAACATGTGATTTTTCTAACTAACACTGTCTTAATATACCTGTTAAAAGAAATTAAGGAGAGGTGAGGATGAGAAAACGAAATTTCTTAAAATTTGGAAATAAAAAATGGAGACAGAAAACTACGAAAACCACCCCTTATTTTCTGTGGTTTCTGATTGTGAAACTGCATGGAATGTTTTCATGCTATCATAGGGAAACAGCATACTCCAGTGTAGATTTCGGTGGCTAAAATCTCCATATCTTATTTCCAGAAGCATAAACGCAAATGAGATCAGATGTCTTTTGGATGAAAACTTAATGGGAGAAAAATAGAACTTTTATGCATAGAAATAAACATATACGAACAAGGAAATGAACCTGAACTCAGTGGACTGTATCAGTAGGTTGTGCTAGTGAACTATAGTTTTACAAGAAGCCGATGTTGGAAGAAACTAAAGAATAAGTATGGTATCATTCTGTATTATTTCCCACAATTACATGAGAGTCTACAATTATCTTAAAATTAAAAGTTTAATTATTTTTTGAATTTAGAAAAATAAGAAAAATCTACATATTACTTATAAAATAAAAGATTTAACATTTTTAATTGAAAATAAAGGCATTTGAAAGTAATTTTTTTTTGCTAATTTTTTTTAAGATTTATTTATTTATGCATACAAGCACTGGGCTATAGGCCAGAGGTGCAGAGAGTGAGAAGATTCACCAGAGATGGAGTGGGGAGCAGAACAGGCAGATCTACTGAAATACACTGCTGAGGGGAGCAGCAGGCAAGACAGGAGAGGTCTGCTGCGCCATATGGGTCACCTCCCTGGCTGGGGACCAAACTCACTCTGCAGTGGCTGCAGATAGCTTCATAGTGCTGAAACTTAATCCTTTGTACCACCAGGGTGGCCCCTTTTTATGCTAATTATTTTATAAATTACTAGTAATTTTCATAGCACCTAAAAATGAGAGAAAATAGATACAATACATTTCAATTTGTGAACTCAGAGACCATTATAGATATATTAAACCAGTAACCTAAATTAAAGTAGGAAATGTGAGGATAAGGTCTCACTTATTTTTGTGTAATTTATGTTGAAAATGCATTTTATGCCAACTGGAAATATTGAGGTACAAGAGAAATTTTTATAACTTTGGTTGGAAAAAGTGGTGGATTCAAATAAACCCATCAACCTTAATGATTACAGGAAAAGTCTTTGCTAGTACAAAGAACAAAGCGTGTTTGATTTTCAGGGATAAGAAAAGAGTTCTAAGAGTAATTGCCAATACTTCAGAGTGAAATGGGGATTTGAGATGAAAAGTACTAACACATTTAACTAACCATGATAACATGAAGTGGATAAAGATTGTGAAAAAAAAGTATCTATCTATCTATCTATCTATCTATCTATCTATCTATCTATCTACCTATCAATCTTTCTTATGTTATCCAGATGTTACTTTTAAACTTTTGTTTTGAAATAATTGAAACATCTTATTTCATCTATGTATGAATGTACATGTTTATGCATAAATTATTATAATTACATCAGATGAGTTGACTGAAATAATACAGGGAGATCCCATGTACCCTTCCTCAGTTTTTCCAGTGGTAATGTCTTGCATAATATACATAGTACAAGATCATAAAATAATTATTTAGGAATTGTTATTCAGGAAAAAATGAGTTTCAAGCTAATGAAGCTATCATTAAAAGTTGTTAAACACACCTTACTCCCTCAAATTACAATTTCTAAAGTTTTCTTCTGATATTCCAAATAATTATTTCTAAGTTTTCTTCCTAGTTCCATTGTACATTCCTTTCCTTTCTATGTTTGTCTCATTCTCTCTCTTTTTCAAGATGTATTAAGCCATTATGATAGTCAGAAAAAATTGCTTTAGATATTTTCATTTATGTCATTATGAAATAAGACACAGATTACTGTGGCAACATAATCAGAGATCACACTTTATAAGAAAGGAATAATTAAGTCCCCTATGACAGATATTGTTCTACTTACAGCCTGTCAAAATCTTTGAGATATTTTAAATTTCTACTACAAGACAACAATGCTGTGTAGACAAACAGAACTTGAGATTTGGTTTTCATGTGCTGTTTTTAAGGTTTGGAGAAAGTGGTAATGTTGAAAGAGAAGGGGTTTCCCTTTAAAATATTTTATTTAAGAAAATGACTTGGAGCAGGAGGTTGTGTCTCATTTCTATCCTGTCCAGGTTAGACTTTAACAGGCAGTTCTGGGCTGGGCCCTGGCAGTTGTCCATATGATAGAACAGTTCCTCAGTTAAGAAAGAACTTGGCACGTGATAATGTTGAGTGGAAAAGCACTTACAAGAGGAAGTAACAGTGTTGAATGCATTAGAAAGAACAGTGTTGAATGCATTAGAAAGTACCCAATTTATTTGAATGCAATAGTAACCTTGAAGGATTTTAAACAACAGATGAATAAATGATCTGGATTATGGTTACAATGCATTGAAGTGGGGATAAGAATAAGCAAGGAATTCATTTTTTTCCAATATATTAAGCATTATTTTTTTCTTACAATATATGCTTTCTTTTCTCAGATGTAGTCCTCATAGAATCTCCACCACACACCCATGCACCATCACTATAGTCTCTTGTGTTCTTCCCGCCCTTGTTTTGATACTTTTCCCTCTCTCTCCTCTGCAGAATGTCTCTCATTTATAGTTGTTTGTTTATTTTTGTTTTGTTTTGTTTTGTTGTTATTTTGTTTCTTGACCCCCTGTATTCCTCCTGTAAGTGAAACCATCTGGTATTTTTCTTTTTCCTTCTGACTTTTTTTTTTTTTTGGCTTTCTTTTTTTTTAATTAAAATATTTTAAAACTTACATATACTTGCCATTAATTGTAATCCCCATGTATTCCCCATCACCATCTCACCAGTGCACCATCACCTTCACTGAGCATAATCTTTTCAAGTTCCATCCATGTTGTTGCGAATGACATTGGTTTATCTTTTTGATTGCTGCATAGTATTCCATTGTGTACATATATCACCTCTTCTTGATCCAGTCATCTATTTTTAGGCATTTGAATTGATCCCAAGTCTTGCCTATTATAAATAGTAGTACAATAAACATAGGGGTGCATGTATTCTTTTGAATTAATGTCTTTTTCCTTTAGGTATATCCCTAGAAGTGGAGTTACTAAGCCATATTGTAGCCCCATTTTTAGTAGTTTAAGGAACCTCCACACAGCTTTCCATATTAGTTGGACTAGTTTTCATTCCCCCCACTACATGAAAAAGAATGAAGCTAGACTGCTACCTCACACCATGCACAGAAACCAACTCAAAATGGATCAAAGAATTAGACATAATAAAATAAAAAGTCCTAAAAACACAAAGTATATAGAAGAAAATATAGGCAAAATACTATGTGATACACATCTCAGTAACATCTTTAAAAACACATAACCTAAAGCAAAGAAAGTGAAGGAAAAGATAAACAGCTGAGACTACATCAAATTAAAGAGCTTCTTACAGCAAAAGAAACATTAACTAAAACAGACAGATACCCCATTGACTAGAAGAAAATTTTTGAACTCCATACAACTGATAGGGGACTGATCACAAAAATCCACAAAGAGCTCACTTGATTCAACAAAAATAAAGTAAAAAATCCAGTCAAAAAATGGGCAGAAGAGCTAAAAGGATACTTCTCTTAAAGAGGTCATTCTGAAAGCAACAGCAGTGGTCCAGATGGGAGATGGTAGCTGAGGTAAAGTTAAATCAATGGAGAATGGGGATAATGTAGGCAAATTTGAAATAAATGTTGATCACATTTATGAGATATGATGGTTGATTTGATAGAGGGAGATATCTATAAGTGTCTCTGGACTTCTGGTGTGAATGCCAATTTATTTACCACTTAATGATATAGAAAAAGAAGTGGTATCTATTGACAAGAAGAAAAAACAGGACTAACTTTAATGGAAAAATTAAAAGTTTAACTTTGATAGTGAATTTGAGAAGCCATGAGACATCCAAGTATGTCAAGTACCTAGTTGGAAGAGAAGTAAGAAGGGAAGTCTGGGTCAAAGTGGAAAGTGGAGAGAAAATGATTTCCCTGTGTCAAGGGCAGGAAAAGAAGACATTAACAATTAAAGGCAAAATGCTCCTCAGCACAAGCAATTTTGTTAGTCCTGTGTAAGAGAAGTCAGATTGGAGTGGATTTCATAGTTATTTAAAATACAGAGATGAAGGAAGTGTCTTTTGCTTATGAAGGGAAAGAAGGAAAGAAAGAACAAATGGCAAGATAAATACTGAGATAAAAGTTAAAATTCTGATGCCCAGATTTCCCTCAATTACAGTAAATTCAAAACCTTTGCAAAGTGGGACCCAGGCATTGGCATTTAAAAAAGAAAAGACATAAAAACTACACAGATAAGTCCAGTGTGCAAGTGTTTTTGAGAATCAGTGTACTGACTATGTTCTGTTAGTTTGTTTTTAAGATTTATTTATTTATGCATAGAGCTGGGGTACAGGTCAGAGGTGCAGGAGGTGAGAGCATTCACCAGAGACAGAGATAGAACAGGCACATTGACTGAGGTACACTGCTGAGGGGAGCAAAGGGCGAAGCAGGAGAAGTCTGCCAAGCCATGTGGGTCCTCTCCTAGGTCAGGGATTGAACTCACGCTGCTGTGCAGCAGATGCTTTACAATGTGGCACTCAACCCGCTGCACCACCAGGGAGGCCCCAAGTACTGACTGTTTTTAAATCACTTGTGCAGTTTGTTAAATTGCAAGTTCTAATTCAAAAGTCTGGCGAGAGACCCAAGTTTCTGAATTTCAAATAAACTCCCTGGGACACTGCTGCTGCTTTTGGAGCTACAGTACATCTGAAATGACAATGATATAGGAAAAAAAAAAGAAGAGAGATTAAAGATGTAGGACAGTGTCTAGGCCAAGACAAAGGATGGAATTCCAATCACCTATGGGGGGCAGTGTGGCATTGGTAGGAGAGAAGAGGGCATGAGAGGATTTACATATTTGGTGGTTGGGCAGTAAAGGAGTTATGGCCTAGTGACTGTCACAGATTTCCTTCACACATTCCTTCTTTTTGCACTCTCATCTGAGACTGACCTTAGGGACATCACTCCTTTTTGTGAAGATGAAGCTTGTGGTACCTGAGGGTCAGCAGGAGATCTGGTAGGTGATTACTCCTAGCAGTGGCACATTGCAGAGGAGGCCAGGGACTCCTCTCCTCACATGAGGGGGAAGTGCAGGCCCTTAGATAGGTCGGAAGTTCTGAGTTTCTGGGTGACTTTCATGGTGATCTCTGTTCTGCCTCTGCAAAGTTAGGGCCAGCCTGAGTTGCTGCGGGGCACCTGAGTCCATAAATCAGGGTATGATGACTTGGCTGCTTGTGTTGGGAAGTTAGAAGGGAGCTGGGCAAGAGAGTTAGACAGGCCCAACAGTTGGTTTCCAGGAGGACCAGGTCCCCGAAGTCTGTGTGGCACCTCAAGTCTTGGAGTGTCAAGAATGGATGGTTGTACTTTTTCCTCAGGCCAAATCTGAGTGAAAATACCTGGCTGTGTAATGTAGGAAGAGGACGTGAACACAGCTATTATGAGAAAGTTCCTGCAGACAGGATTATGCACACCAACTAGTTCTCTCAGCTGAGTCACTTGAGGAAAACCCTTTATCCTATTTCTGGGACTATTTGGAGAAAATAGTCAGGCCATTGGTCCATGTCCAGCTACTATAATGACAATAATACCTTTTACTGAGCATCTGTTTTCCACATATCAGTCACTGTATGTGCTTGATCTCAATTTTTCTTTACAACGACTGTATGTCATAGGTACTATTCCTACTTCTGTTTCATAGATGTATAAACTGAGACTTAAAAAGAGTAAAGAAATTACCTCACATCACATTCTTTCAAGTGGTAAAACCAAGACTGAAACTCAAGCATCTGACGTAGGCTTCATGTTTTTAACTACTGTATGGTGTAGTTTTCTCTACATGTCAGCTAGTGCCGCAGGTACTGCACCCTGCTCACTGTTCTACCACTTGCTGTATCGCCACTGGCTGCATCTATAGTTGGTAAATGCTGATACTCTGCTCAAGTATTGCTGTGCAAAAGTGCTGTGCTCTGTCTCTGACCCAGGAACATCATGCCTTCTACCAGAGTCCATGAGACTGTGGCAGACTAACTTAGCCTAAAAGTGGGATAAAATATAAGCCTCATCACTGTCCCCAATAGTTGCTATTAACCTCCATTGCATGGACAGGTAAACTCAAGTTCAGAAAGGTCACATATAGGCAACAAAAGGTACAGGTGGGATTTAAACTCATGTCTGCCGAAATCTAAAACATGCACTCATGCCCATTCTCTCCTGACTGTACAAGTCATTTAAAATATCATCTGTGAACTCATCAGAATAATATAGTTAATCCAAATTTTGACAATTAAAATATATGAATATATTTATCACTACTGTTATTTTTTCCATGTTCACTGAATTGCTTTTTCAAACTGTGTTTTCGTCTAATAAGTAAGCAATAGGAAAATCATTAACATATCATATAATGCCCAGATGGAAATTTTAATTGAATTTCTGTTTTCCCTGGAGGTACACTATGAACATTTCATAGATTATGTAAATTGGGAACCATTTGCAAGTTACACCTTTTAATACAGTCAGGAAAAATATATTAACCTCCTTCCCTATAGAGAGAGGCAAAAAGATGATAAACCTTGCTGGATGGAAAATTTGGAGTTTTATGTGATTTCTTAAGAATAATAGACTTGGAAGGAGATAATGAATGTCTGGAAACAACTGCCCAATTCTGACTTGAGAGTAATAAACCAGTGGGAACAAGATGAAAAGGAAGGCCAGTAGGGTAGCAGCAGGCTCATTTTGCTACGAACCGCAGCCTTTGTCAAATGATGTCATCAGCAGTTTTCCATCTCTTTGCACTTGGAGTTGTAGATGCACCACGTCTGCTGGTTGTTTGTGGGTTCAACGCTGGTGATCAGTAAGAACCACACACCCATCCCCAAATTTAGCAAGCAAATCAGGTCTTTATCTTGTTTGGGAAGGGTTCATTTTCCAACTCAAGAGGAGACTGTTTCTTAATTCCATAGATGTAGCACCATCATGAAACTAAAATATGGTAAAGCTCTGGTTTTTCTTAAGTTTTCATGAAAAATGCATACTTCTCATGAATAAGAGTATTATGTCTACAAGTTTCCAGTCTTGTGATACGACCAGTCAAACCGCTTAGTTTTCATTTAGGTAGTGGATATGTTATGCAAAAAAAGAGTTATGCTTAACTCAGTCATGTAAACAAGGCAAGCATAATGCTTCAGAGTAAACTGAAAATGTAACTTGGTTAGAGCAAATCTCCCACATAAAGCAACAGTTTTTGAAATGAAAAGAAATCCCAAAGATAATAAATGTTTTTACTATAAACATAGGAGTGTTTGACTTAATTGCATAGCTATCAAAAGTTGTGTCCAGGGTAACAAAGGTTGCATTGTGCTCTAAACAACTAACACGTTGCTTCATATTCTTGGTCTTTTAACTGCCATTCATTAAACCAGAAGTAAGATAACAGATTGGGCAAGTTTGTACAGGGCAAAAATTTCATCCACAGTGATTTGAAGGTAATAAAAAAAATGGTTTTGGAAATTGGATATACATTGTTAGGGATTCATATCTCTTGTGGAATAAAAAAGCTTTAAAATGTTTAAAGTTAGAGCTATGCAAGACTCTTTATTGATACCTAAAATCACCATCATTGCTCAACAGTTTTCAAGCAGAGGGAACAGAGGTAAAAGTTTAACCAACTGAAATTCAGGTGGTAAAAATGCCAGAAGGGTTATCTTGAGGTTCACACTCTAACTCAGAGACAAAGTCATCTCTCTCTCCCTCTATCTCTGTGCATGTGTGTGTGTGTGTGTGTAAGTGATTAAGGACTCTTTTTTTTTAAAGGTGGATTTTTTTTTTTAGATTTATTTATACATACAAGAACTGGGGTACAGGCCAGAGGTGTGGGGGGTGAGAGGATTCACCTGAGACAGAGTCTGGAGTAGAAAAGGTGGATCAACTGAAACACACTGCTGAGAGCAGCAGGTGAGGCAGGAGAGGTCTGCTGCGCCATGTGAGTCAGCTCCCTGGCAGGTGGCAGGGATCGAACTTGTGCTGCAGTGGCTGCCTTTTGCTTCATAGTGTGGTGCTTAACCCATTGCGCCACCAGGGAGGCCCAGATGATTAAGACTCTTAATTAGACTCAGGATTCCAACGTTTTCTTAAGCAAGTAAATGTAACTTGAAATGACTAACACTACTGCCAGAACACAAAGAGACTTCAATTCACATCAGTCTATGACTATATATAGATGGAGATGTCTGTCTGTCTGTCTGGGTGCCTAAGATGGATTATCACTGTCTGCCTGGGATTGCAGCTCTAGAAATTCCAAACACTATTCTTTGATACCTAATTGTTCTTGGAGTCACTATTCCTAAGAACAGTCACTTCAGGAGCTTGTTGGAGAAGTGATCTTTCTAAATATTCTGGACTGTGCTCAGTGGTCATTTGGGAATCTTAGAAGCTGTGCAGAACCTCCCTAATGCAAAAGATAAAAACAATGTATGGCACTGTGGAGGAGCAAGGGTGTAGGCTTCTGCTGTGTGGGCAAAATAAGACAGTTATGACTAATGCTGGATGTACTTGTCCTTGGCTGAGAGCACAGTGTTCATTCAGCATTGTCTAGCAAGAAATAGGGTATGGATGTATGCAAATTGTAAGAGAGCATTTTCTTGAAAGAGGTTGATTTTTCATCTCAAATCATTTATCAGATGCGTGCCTGCACAAGAATGCACAGAACATTCTGCTCTAACAGTTGCAAATGTACATATAAAAAGAAAATAAACACTTCTATCTTAATAAAGTCCTTTTCCTTATTACATGCTTGGATTATGAGTTTCAGTCAATGCAAAAGGTATTCCTAACTGTAGAAGTTAATCTAAAAGGATGTTTGTGTGGTATCCACAAAAATTTACATTCTAAAAATTAATTTATTTTATTTTTAATTTTACAAATGAGTCAACTTTGAACCATAGAAATTGGAGTGGGAAAAGAGTCTAAACCTATTAAATGGCATAGATGAAACTAAATCCTGACTCATCTGGCCCCCCATTTCAAAGTTTTTCCTTTTTCACAATCTTACCACTCAAAAAAAACCTGTAGGTTTTTAGAGTTCACTAAAACTCTTCATTTTGTGAAGAATATTATGTCCTGTGACAAGGTTGCTATGTAGACTACAAAAATTGATTGAATTTGAGTATCAAAATCTGGTTTCCTTAGACATAGGAAAATCATCCAAAGTTAAGTTACTTTTCCTTGATCAATTAAGTTGAAATTCTCCTATTAGCATCATCTACCTTCTCTAATTGATGACACTGAAAGCCATTCCCATCTTTTCAGACTATATTATACCCATATTTGATTTCTCTAGTAGATAAAAGAAATATGAGGCTTCACAATAAACTGAGAAAAGAAACTGAAGTTGTCTTGCTATTAATCAGAAGAGGGAACTACTGATAATGCACCGCAACAGTGTAGTCCTACCTGGCAAGAGAGAAAGAACAACTGTGTCTCCATGTTTTGCTTCTGCCTACACTATTAGAACACTAGAACTTGCACTAACTTGATTCATAAAGAAATACTTTTCTGATCTTCTCATGTGGTTTAGTCTTATTTGGGATCTCTACTGTTTCTGAGGTAAACACTGAAGAAAAACCCCCTTGCAAATAGTAGAACTGGGGTGTAACTATTCCTGAAATTCAGAATATTCTTTTCCAAACTTTACTTTCAAAATGTGTAGACACCAAAATCTGCTGCATTTGAAGGATCTAAAATCTTATTGATGACTGTCATGGACCTTTATTTCACCTATGTAGAAGAAGGCTTCTCCCTCCATATTGTCCTATATTACTTTAATCTTTTTGCTTTAAGGAGATTCTGTTCACCTCCCAAGATACTCAACTGATCTCAGAACACAGCTCAGAACAAACAGAAAAGTATTTCTACAATAAGTCCCCAAAAAATCTGGCTGTAGGAGTAATGAATATAAGACCAATCAGGTATTGAAGATCTATGCTTGGCAATGGTATCAAACTAGAAATCAACAACAAAAAGAAAGCAAGAAAAACCTTTAATATGTGGAGACTGAACAACACACTACTGAATACCTATTGGATTAATAAGGAAATTAAAGAAGAAATTTTAAAAAAATATCTGAGGACAAATGAAGTTGAGGATACATTTTATAGGTCTCAGCACCTATGGGATACAGCACCAGCAGTACTAATAGGAAAGTTTATAGCTACACAGGTTCACATCAAGAAACAAGAAAAAGTTCAAGTAAATAATATTGTCTCTGACCTTAAGAAACTAGAAAAAGATATACTAAGTCAAAAACCAGCAAGAAGAAGGAAATTGAAGCAGAAATAAATGAAATAGAAGTCAAAAAGATAGCCAAAAACTGTTTCTTTGAAAAAATAAGATAGACAAATTTCTAGCTCGATTAATACTGAAAATAAGGGAGAAAATTCAAATAAATAGAATCAGAAATGAAAGAGAAGTCACAATAAGCATCTCAGAAACTCAGAGGACTATGAGTTTATGACAAACATATGTATGCCAGTAAGTTGAATAACCTAAAGAAAAGGACAAATTCTTAGACAACAATCTGACACTGAATCAGGAAGAAATGGAAAACCTGAATAGATGAATCCCAAGGAAGGAAATTTAAACTGTAATTAAAATGTCCCTCAGAACAAAAGTCTGGTACTAGACGGTTTCACTAATAAGTTCTATCAAACCTTCAAAGATGAATTGATACCTATACTTTTTAAACTTTTTCAAAAAACTGAGAAAGATGGAATATTTCCAAATATTTTTATGAGTTTAGTGTTACCCTGATACCAAAATCCAAACAATGATACAGAAAAAAAAAAAAAAAGAAACTACAGATTAACTAGATGAACATAGATAAAGAATCCTGATCAAAATCTTAGCAGCATTCTTTGACACAGGCTTCAGAGATGTCTGTGTGGATCTACTTCCAACAGTAAGAAAAACAAAATAGAATTTAAGCAATTAGGACCACATCAAACAAAAACCTTTGCTCAGCAGAAGAAACTATCACTAAAACAAAAAGATACCCTTGTGAGTTGGAAAAAATACTTGCACACCATCCGACAAGGGGCTGGTATCCAAGATCTACAAAGGACACATATAACTAACCAAAAGAAAACAAATAACCCAGTCCAAAAAATGGGCAGGACTGCTAAATAGGCACTTCTTCAAAGAAGACATACAGATGGCCAACAGGCACATGAAAAATACTCATCATCCTTTGTGGTTAGAGAAATGTAAATCAAAATCACAATGAGAGATAACACCTCGCATATGTGAAAAGGTCTCACATCAAAAATACCAGAAACAACAAGTGTTGGTGAGGATGTGGAGAAAAAAGAATTGTCTTACATTTTTGGTGAGAATGTAGACTGAGCTAGCCACTACGAGAAACAAGATGGAGGTTTCTCAAAATTTTAAAAGTGGATTTACAATATAACCCAGCAATTCTACTCCTAGGCATTTACCCTAAGACTACAAAAACAGTAATTAGAAGGTTTTAACATAGAAGCATTCCTATGTTCATTTAAGCATTATTTATAATAGCCAAGCTATGAAAATAACCTAAGTACTCAACAGCAGATGAATGGATTGGGAAGACATGGTATATATACACAATGGGATATTGTTCAGCTATTAAAAAAAAAAGATAGGGCCTCCCTGGTTGTGCAGGGGGTTAAGCACTGCACTATGAAGCAAACCACAGCCACTGCAGCATGAGTTCGATTCCTGCTGCCGGCCAGGGAGGGGACCCACATGGCGTGGCAGACCTCTCCTGCTGTGCCCGCTGCTCCCCTCAGCAGTGTGTTTCAGTCAGTCTGCCTGTTCTGCTCCCAGCTCTCTGTGGTGAATCCTCTCACCACCACCACCCCCACACACACACCTCTGGCCTGTACCCCACTTTAAATAAATAAATCTAAAAAAAAAAAGATAAACCCTTGTCATTTGGGACAACATGGGTGGAAGTGAAGAGGATTAGGCTGAGCAAAATTAGTCAGAAGAAGAAAGACAAACACCAGAGTGTCACTTATATGTGGAATATAGAGAAAAAAACTAAAGGGTCAGATAATGTTAAACAAATAACAAATGTTAGAAATCTTACTGTAGGAGTAAGGTCACAAGAGGGGAAGGGATGGGGAGATAAAAGTGGGGAGGGAGGGAGGGAGGGAGGGAGGGAGGGAGGGCCCTTCCTGGTAGAGCAATGGGCCCTCCCTGGTAGCACAATGGGTTAAGCAACATACTATGAAGCAAACTACAGCACAAGTTCGATCCCTGCCGCTGGCCAGGGAGGTGACCCACATGGCTCAGCAGATCTCTCCTACCTCTTCCACTGCTCCCCTCAGCAGTGTATTTCAGTTAATTCTGCCTGTTCTGTTCCCCACTCTGTCTCTGGTGAATCCTCTCACTGACCCCACACCTCTGGTCTGTACCTGAGTGCTTATATGCATAAATAAAATAAAATCTTAAAAAAAAGTGGGGAGGGAACACAATGTCTATGGAGATAGACTACGTGCGTCTTGGAGGTGAGTTTGGTGTGGTAACAACACTGGAAACTAGAAGAGAATGATCCAGTAGCTCTGAATCACATACAACGTTGCAACCAACGTTACCTCAGATAGAAAGACAGATGGATGACAGATAAGCAAATTTGACACTGGGAAAAAGTTCTGTGCTTGGAATTTTCTACAGATATAGAAATCCCATCCCAGACACCATACAGAGAGACAATATCCCCATCTCTAGAACCAAAGAGGGATATTTATGGAGGCCTCTTCATGTTCTGGTCATTGCGATGGGCATTTTACAGACATTTCCTTGCTTAGGGACAGCGTGATGAATTAGGCATAATGAATTAGGCAATAGGATCTTCATTTTCTAGAAAGTTTAGGTAACCCACTCAAGACCACTGGGGCCTCTGCATCTGATTGAATTTTAACTGCCTGACACATTGCCACTTTTGCTGAAGGTTAAATTTCCTAATAGGTGTCTGATAAGAGTATTTGTACTCTTTTATCTTACAGGAAGGCTTTGAATCCTCTGCTGACATGCTTGCTTCACGCAGCTCCCAGAAAAATCATGCCGACACTCGAGACGCAACGCAAGCTGAGCCAAACCCAGAGCATGAGCCAGTGCCTGAAAAATGAAAGGAAGTGTATGACTCCATGAGAAATCTCATCATCATCCCCAGCAGCCTGTTCTGGCCTTTGCTTTTTTAAAAAAAGAATTTCTTTCAAAACATTTTTAAGTTTACAAATCAGAGTTGGTTTGTAACAAAACTTTTTCTTCAGTTTTTGCAGTGATAAAACTTTAAAAGAAATGTACCCAAAGACCCAGAAAAGCAAACCTCCCAAGTCTTGTTTAGTCTCTGGCATACTTGTTTGCAAAACACAAGCTTTAGTTCCTATTTTGGGCACCCAGTTAATTGTCTTAGAAAACATCTCAAAATTGAGCTGTCCCAGCTGCTTGTTTATAATTCTCCAATAATCTGTTTGTGGAACACAACTTGCCAGGAGAACATGAAGGACAGCATGGTATGAAGAACAAGAAATGCTGAGAATCAAGAAACCTCAATTATTTTTCTTCTCAAGTTTGTCTATGAGATGGACAGTGGGAAAAGAAATGAACATTTACTATTATCTCACTTAATTCCTTAATTAATCTAAAGGGAATGATTATCTCCATCCCCCAAGAAAAGAAAGGCTCAGAGAAGATGACTCGCTTGCCCTGGTTCCCTGTGTTGGGGGTGGGGGGCAGGGGGTGCAGGCTGAGACTTGGTGCTGTCTCACATCCAGCACCCACTCCTACATCCTGGAGATGCAGCAGAATAAGAAGTTCTCTAAAACTCATATTTGCTGAACACCTTAAATGTTCTTATGAATTATAAGTTATTTAAGCAAAGTCTTTCCACTGCTTCCATTGAAAACAAAATAAAACCTTAATATCTCTGCTATATGATTGGATCAGTAGTAATCTACCCTTTTTTATTAGTTCCTAAAAAAGTAAAAACAGTGTCTTGTCTATGTGAGACAAAATTGGCACTTTATACATTTGCTTTAAACTTGGGAGCTTTTCTCCCTCTTTTAAATAGATTTTATTTTTTAAGAGTAGTTTCACAAAAATAAACAGACAATTACAAATCAGAGACACTAAGGAGGGAAGGGGAAGGGACTGGGATCAAAGCAGGGATGAGAGGAGCACAAGGGACTATGGAGATGGTGCACGGGTGAATTGGTGGTAGAAATTCTACGGGAACTATACCAAGAAAAGAAAGCAAACATTGTAAGAAAAATAAGTTAATAATAAGAAGAAGATTAGTTTCAGGTCCACAGCAAAACTGAACAGAAGGTACAGAGATTTCCTACATACTGTCCATCCATCCTCTTCCCTCCCCCAACATGTACAACCTCTTCCATTAACAACATCCTGCACCAGAATTGGGCATTTGTTACAAGTGATGAACCTACCCTAACAAATCATTACTGACCAAAGCCCATAGTTGACAGTAGGGATCGCCCCTGATATGGTACATTCTGTGTATTTGGACAAATGTATCCACCAATAATAAGAAATCATTTCACTGCCCTAAACCTCCTCTGTACTTCACTTAACGTCTTTCCACAATCTTCTCTTACTTCTGACAAACACTGTTTTTACTATCACTATTGTTTAACCTTCTCCAGAATGTCAGATATTTGTAATCATGTAGTAGGTAGTCTTTTCATTTTGATTTTTCCCCCCTAGTAATATGTACTTAAGGTTTCTGCATAACTTTTCATGGTTAGATAGCATATGTCTCTCTACTGCTGAATAATATTCCATTATTTGGAAGAAGCATGGGTTATTAATTAATTAATTCATTCATCAACTAACGTACCTCTTGGTTACTTCCTCCTTTTGACAATTATGAATGAAGTTTAATGTAAACACTCATAAGCATGTTTTTGTGTAGACATAAATTTTCAACTCAACTGGATTTGAAAATACCAAGGAATATGATTACTGGATCTTGAAGGAAAAGTTCAGTTAGTTTTGCAAAAGACACTTCCCATTGCAGCTATACCATTTTGTGTTACCACCAAGAAGGAATGAGAGTTCCTATTGCTCTGCATCGGCACTTGATGTCGGTGTTCAAGATTTTAGCCAGTCTAATAAATATGCAGTGCTATATCATTGTTGGTTTAATTTGCAGTCCCTTAATGACATATGATGTGGAACATCCCTTCATATCTTCATTTGCCACCTCTGGTGAGGTGTCTGTTGTATCTTCAGCCCATTTTGCAATTGAGTTATTTATTTTCTTATTGTTGGGTTTTATGAGTTTTTTTGTATATTTTGGACAGCAATTGGTTATCCGAAGTGTCTTTTTCAAATGTTTCCTCCCAGTCTGGGTCTATCTTCTCATTCTCTCGACAGTATCTCTCACAGAGCAGTAGTTTTAAATTCTAATTATATCTGGATTGTCAGTTATTTCATTGATGAATTGTACCTTTGGTGTTCTAACTAAAAGTTTAAGATGACTTTAAATAACAAAATATGTATTTGTAGTAGTCAAAATTCATTCATGCAGCAGTTCATGACTGGATTCAGAGAGTTTTAAAGAGTTTTCAGATCTTAATTTGGATAAGACTTAGTAAACATGAATTGATGGAAATTGAGTGTTTATAACACCCTTTTGTGAGTTTCAGAAAACTGGCAGCCATGCTTACTGATTCATTAGCTTTTCTGAGTCAGAAGGCAAAGGTGCTTTGAATTACCTTGCAAGTAACCCTGTAATGATGTGAAGTCAGACGTTACATTCACTAAGCCAAATCAGCAGCAGCAAGAAGGCCAGACAACAACCTTGTTTCAAGTTTTGACAGAGTTGGAAATTTTCTTGCCATGCACATTTAAACATATAAAAGGTTCGTCATCTTCGTGTCTGTCACACAGAAAGGTCCCTTGCTGCACTTCAAATGGATTAGCTCCAAAGACTGCAAGAGTGAGTCATAATCAGGGACAGATGCCACCAAAAACATAGTCCTCTGAAGCAGAAAAAGTTGTTCCTGTCCCCAGGGACTTGCCTATAAGGTTCTACTTGTCTTCCTTCCACTACCCATCACCACCATTCTAGAAACCACGTCTTAAGTTAAGGACAAAGTCTGGAGGAAACCACCACAAAATAGGTCCAGCAAACTAAATACTTAGAGGTATGAAATATTAATGAGATGGGAATTTCTATAATAATAAGAAACAACTTGTTATTCTCTATATTACATAAACTAGACCAAAAAAAAAAAAAGAAAACAAAAACAAAAACAAAAACACAACAATTCTTAAGTTCCAGGCCTCCCCCAACCTCTGCCTTGGAAAATTCCCTGAATTCTTTCCTATCAACTCAGTCTAATTATACAAGTCATGGGTGAAATATATTTTAATACAAATTTCAGCTTAGCTTTTCAAACTGCTTTAATAGGAATAAAAATGGCGATTCAAAAGTGTCCTAGATGGGTAACACTAGCAGTTATTTCTCCTATTTCTGACTCATCTAGGCAGTACAATGGTAAGCAGGTCAATATGTATACCCAAAGAAATCTATCCTTGCCAGTGAAAGGGGCGATCTCTCTCATTTATATTAAAATATTCATCTGGGATTACATCACTGATGAAGTGGGGTTTTTTTCCCTTTATTTATATATATTTGACATTAGTTGTGGTCCCCACGGATTTCCCACCACCATTCCACCAGTGCGCCATCACCTCAGTCCCTTGTACTCTTTCTGCCCTCATCCCAACCCTCCCCCCTATCAAAGTGTTTCTGATTTGTCCTTGTCTTTTTGTTTTTGTTGCATCACTGAGTAAAGTTAAAGAGACACAAGCTGTCCCAAGTGTCAGTTAAGATTCTTTTGATGGCAAATCAGGACAGCTAGCAATGGCAGACTTTATACCCATAAATACTACTGCTGGGGAAGAAAATTCTTGAAACTCTAGTACAAGTTAGATCACGTGGTGAGAGCACCATGTAATGACTGGCTTCCACCAGAATTCCTTGAACCAATCTTTGTGAAAAAGAACCTTAGATGACTTTGATTAAGCTGATATAAGGGCCCCACCTCTGCATGGAGTATGGGGTCACACGCCCTCCCCAACACTGTGCTACACAAGGGTTGGCAAGTGGAAGAGATCTTAGAGAGTCCATTTTAATGTCCATGTATATTCATGAAATCTTCATTAAAATTTCACATGTCAGCAAATACCTAAGAATATTACATAATTTTTTTTGGCTATGGAAAGTCAGGGAAACCTATTCTAGGAAAAGTAACTGTAGTGCTATCAGCAATTTGAACGTTAAGCAGAAATAAGAACACGTGCTGCCCTTCGAATCTTGAACTGTAACAACTGATTCTCCCACCCATGGCCACACCTGTGTGTTCCTGCAAATCTGTGGGGTCTCCCACCCACCCTGCCATGCAGCCTTGCTGAAGCAACCCACTCCACACAAGCCTGGGACAGCTCGGAGCTGCCAGCCCCTGCTGCACACCCACTTCCTGTGTCACTTGCTTCCTGCCTTGGGGTTTCTCTACGGATGATGATGAGAACCTGCTGGCAGTGTAGGGGAGTTACGGTCCACAGCACCAGGTTTCCCCAACAGAGGATGAGAAGCGAGCACCATTACTTCGCCTTCTGTCCCTAGGCAGATAGTTCCTAATACTCCTCACAAAGCCTGATGGGCTCACCCCAACAGACATCTTATTCGAGTCTTCGCTGTTTCCCCCTTTGTTCCCCTGCCCCTCACTTCTGCTCCCTCTTTGGATCACTTCCTAAATAAATGCCTGTCTCTAGGCTTGGAGTCAGGCTGAGCTTCAGGGATGCTGGTGAAAGAACACACTTTGTAGGCAGTATTTATGTGGACCATGTAAATGTTACCTTGTAAATGTGCACATGAGCCCCACGCTTCTGCAGATGACAGCAATTCAAGTCTTGGATTTCCTTCTCATTGCTGTACACAACATGGTAGCACTCTCATCATTTTTACCATAATCACATATTTAATCATATCTATGTGCATACTTAAAGAGTCAAAGTGACTCAAGAGAAGTAAAAATTGGGTAGAGCTGAAGCTATGCCGAAGGGACAAGGGAAGAAAAGCTCATGAGAAGATGCTGTCTGGAAGGTTTATGATAATTCTATGTTCTAGACTCAGTCCTGGCAAAGACCTGTTTTTGGGGTCCACCTTGCTCCCCAAGATAAGCAGCATCACCAGATGAAGGGAGGCCATGAGGATTTGGTAAAAATAATGTATCTAAAATGATTGTGGACTAGATGCTCTGAATACTTCCCATGTTCACTTGATTATTTTCTTTCTTAGTTTTTCCACTTTTCTCCTTTATAATCTCCAGGTAACCGACACTACAGGTTCCGTTATTTTACATGAAACTGAGCAAATATGTATATTGGTCAGATTCTTAGCTGGGGTTTTAAGAATTGCAAACTAATTCTCACTTCTTTCTTTGAGGAGTAGTTGGTAAAGGTACAAGTCACTGCTGGCTCACAATTCAGGAGTAGTTTGAAACTGTCCTGTGGACATGGGTTTTAACTAGGTTTAATCACATGCACTGTTCACATGGCCTTAGCGATACATTTTATCTTGGGGCTATGTCCTTGCATCTTCTGGGAAGGCAAGTGGAACCCATAGTCCTGAACAGGGGTGTCGAGGAGCCTCAACAACTCAGGTCTGCCTCCCAGGACAACAGGTGATCACATCCTTTTGATGGCCTCCCCAATGGCACTGAGCACATATTTGGTTGTTCTGAGTACATAGCACAGTCTGGAAGGTCAAAAGGAAAAGGAGAGCGAAAAAAGAGCACAGAGCAGGAAAACATCACTGGTGCCAGAAGAGCAGTTGAGGTACTGGGCTGAGAAGTGACATTCATTGTCATTATCAGTCTTTTTAACTCTTCCTGTGATATTCCTAAAGGCTTGAATTTTGCCTTTAAGAGTCTAATACACACACTGGGGTATATTGCGGGCACTCTTCTTCTGGAGAAGCCAGTATGGAAAAGTGACAATGGTGAGCATAGTGGCTGTCCAGGTTTATTTTAGTGAACATTTATTTCTATTGTTTGTTTTTAATATTTATTTATTTATGCATACAAACACTGGGGTACAGGCCAGAGGTGCCGGGAGGTGAGAGAATACACCAGACACAGCAGGGAGCAGACCAGGCAGATGGACACTGCTGAGGGGAGCAGCCGGTCGGGCAGGAGAGGTCTGCCTGTGCCATGTGGGTCACCGCCACAGCCGGCGGCAGGGATCGAACTCGTGCTGCAGTGGCTGCAGTGGCTGTGGTTTGCTTCATAGTGTGTTGCTTAATCCACTGTGCCACCAGGGAGGGCCCTCTATTGGGGTTTTTTGAGCTGACCAAAGGACTTCAAATGATCATACCTTTCAGTTATTTTTTCAGATCTTTAAATCATAGAAATATATTCTCCCCCAACTCTAGCTTTATTGAGGTATAATTGACAAATAAAATTGGATCTACTTGAGTGTACAATGAGGTGGTTTGATATACATTGCTCAATAATTACCACTATTATGTTAATTACCACTATTATGTTAATGACTATTCATCTCATCTAGTTACCATTATTATGTGGAAGGCTCGAACTCTTAAAACTACTCTTAGCAAATTTCAAGTATTCAATACTGTATTTTTTTAAAAAAAGATTTATTTCTTTATGCATACAAGCTGGGTACAGGTCAGAGGCGCTGGAGGTGAGAGGATTCACCAGAGACAGAGTAGGAAGCAGAACAGGCAGATCTACTGAAATAAATTGCTGAGGGGAACAACGGTGAGCCAGGAGAGGTCTGCTGTGCCATGTGGGTCCCCTCCCTGTCCGGGGATGGAACTCGTGCTCCTGTGCCGCGGATGCTTCACAGTGCAGCGTTCAACCCGCAGCACTACTGTATTATAACTATAGTTACCACGCTGTTTTATATCCTCACAGCTTATTTACCTTATTACTGAAACTTTGTACCCTGTGACCTCCCCATTACCCCATCACACCACTGACCATTACCATACTACTCTCCGTTTCTATGAATTCACTTTTTTAAAAAAATCTATATCAAAGTGATACCATGCAGTATCTTGTTCTGTCAGGCTTGTTTCACTTAGCATCGTGTCTTCCACCTTTATCCTTGTTGTTGCAAGTAGCAGACACTTAGGTGTTTCCCTATCTGTGTTACGCTCCATAATGCTGCGGTGAATGTGGGAGCACAGCTATCTCGTTGAGGTACTGACTTTGTTTCCCTTGGATATACAACCACAAGAGCACTGTTCATCCATGTGGTAATCCTATTTAGTTTTGGGTTTTTTTTTGAGAAACCTCCATACTCTTTTCCACAGTGACAGCACTGACTTACATTCTCGCCAACAATACACAACCTTCCTTCTTCTCTACGTTTCTTGCCAACATTGCCAATTTTCTATTTTTTTTGGTCATAGTCATTCTAACATGTGTGAGATGGCATCTCATTGTGGTTTTGATTTACATTTCCCTGATGATTAGTGATGTTGAGGACCTGTTCATGTACCTGTTGGCCATGTGTATATTTTCTCTGGAAAAAAATCTATTCAGATCTTTTGCCAATTTTTAATTTGGGTTATTTCTTTCCAATAATGGTATTGGGAAAATTGGATATCCACATGCAAAAGAAATAAAACTGAACCTCACATCACTTACAAAAATTAAATCAAAATGGATTAAAGACTTAATATAAGACCTAAAACCATAAAATTCCTAGAAGAAAGCACAAAGGAGAAGATCCTTAACTCTTAATATACATATATTTTGGTTATCATATGAAAAGCACAAGTGACAAAAATAAAAATGACAAGTTGGACTATCAAATGAATAGATTTTCCCGCAGTGGAGGAGACAATAAACTAAAAAGGCAATCTATGGGATGGGAGGAAATGTTTGCAAGTCATATATCTTATAAGAGATTAACATATAAAACACATAAGGAGCTCATATAACTCAAAAAGCTAGTAACCCAAACAAACATATTCTCAATACAAAAAAAAAAAAAAAAGTTACTTGTTATCTTATCTTCTCAGCCTAATTCTGATTGGCCAAATTTTCACTTTCCTCCATTTCTCACCCTTATGTCTGTCTTAAACAATAATCTTCCAGTTAGCTTGCCTGTACTTTCTGTTCAACTAATTGTTGTGCTTAGAATTTTATTTACAATAGTCATAGAAAAAAATGACACATAGTTTTCTTAGGTTGCAATCAACTTTCTTACTGAAAAACTTTGAAACCTGGCAGAAATTACTAGCAGAATTGAAGCTGTTGCAATAAGTCTAAAGAAGACCTGTCCATTTCATCTACACTGGAAAAATGATGAGAAGAATTTCTTTTTATTTATAAATCATTTGTGGTTATATTTAGGAGCCTTAGAAACTACTCATTTGTTTTCAAAGTCTCTCTCATACTGAAAATTCTTCTGAATGAAGAAAGAATCCTAGGCTTAAGAAGAAGCTCCTTAGCTTGAGTGGTCATTAGTGGAATGAAAACAGGCCAAAAGTCAGCTTTATTAAAGAAAACAGTCATAAACCACACAATGCTATCAAGCTTCAACACTGTTAGGCAAGCCTTGGTGTTTGTAACTCTCAAGTCTTAATACAAAATTCGATTTCAAAAATACTTGAAGGGAAATTATGATTCATTGTGCTATTCTTATCATTCAAAACAGAAAGACTAATCTAGTGTTTGATATGATCCTCTTTCCTTTTTCCTGTTTGTTAATTTAATGAGCTAAGATATAAACAGTAATCCACAGTATCTCCATGTCACAAGAGCTCTGGTAGGGGTGGTGAAACCTTTCTCAGGGAGGGAGGTGGGACCCCTTTCAAATGCAATCCCCAAAACATGGATAGATCATCTTCATTCTTATTAGTGGCAATTTGGTTTTTGCTTGAAGGAAATGCTAAGGTTAGTACAGGATGAACTATTTTTTGTGGCCCTTTGGATGGTCTGATCTCAGGCTAATTTTGATAGGCCTCATTTTTACTCTCCTCCATTGTGTATAATTTGAGTATCTCTTACTGCTATATTTGTTTTCTTATTGCTTTATAATGGCCCCTTTAGTACTTATTTCATGTCTGGCTTAGTGTCTACATATTCTTTTAATTTTTGTTCTTCAGTGAAATTTTTTGCCCTTAAGTCCATCTTGAACGATTGTCTTGTAGGATAAAATATTCTAGGGTGGAATTTGTCTTTGAGAAATTTGAGTATCTATTGCTGTTCCCTCTTGCTTGTTCAGTTTCCACTATAAAGTCCTTTAAGGTAAACTTTCTTTCTCTTGATAATTTTAATAGTCTTAATAACTTTCCTCATTTTTTATTATAATGTGTCTTGGAGGTGTTGGTCTAATATTAATTTGTTTGGAACTCTTTGTGCCTCTTGGATCATATTGTTTAGTTCATTCCCCAGTTTGAGATGGCTCTCAGAGATTCCTTTTTTTAAAAAAAGGTTTATTTATTTATGCACACAAGAGCTGGGGCACAGGCCAGAGGTATGGGGGTGAGAGGATTCACCAGAGACAGAGTGGGGGGCAGAACAGGCAGATCAACTGAAATGCACTGCTGAGGTGAGCAGTGGGCAAGGCAGGAGAAGTCTTCTGCACCATGTGGGTTTTCCTCCTGGCAGGGGATCGAACTTGTGCTGCAGTGGCTGTGGATAACTTCACAGTGCTGTGCCTTAACCCCTTGTGCCACTAGGGAAGGCCTTCAGTGATTATTTCTTTAAATACATTTTCTCTGCCTTTCTCTTTCTCTCGTTTTTGTGCTCATAGTTATTTATTTATCTGTAGGTTATCCCAAAGATCGCTCACTTTATTTTTTTTAATTATTTTTTTCTTTGTTCTATTTGTGTGTTCTCTATTTTTTTTTAATTTGATGATACTATTTTTTAGGTTCAATAGTTTCAGTTATGGATACTCATTTTCTCAGTCTTTGTGTTCCTGTTTTAAGTCACTCCTTGCTATTCTTAATTTGACAAACACAGCTTAATTTAAATTCTTCTTCAGGCATATTTCAGGGTTCTGTTAGATTAAGGCATCACTTGTTATTTATTTTATGTTTATGTATGTGCTTATTTTTGCTCTTGCATTTGTGCTAAGTTCTTCTCTTCTTCATTTTTAGCTTGTATGGGTTGTGATAGGAAGGTTCCTCTTCTTAAAAAATTTGCTTTATACCTCTTCTGCAAGAAGCTGGTTATTGGGCCTCCGTGGTGGTGCAGCGGGTTGAGTGCTGCACTGTGAAGCATACGCTGCACGGCAGCACAAGTTCAATCCCCGGCCAAAGCGGGGACCTACATGGTGCAGCAGACCCTCTCCTGCCTCACCTGCTGCTCCCCTCAGCAGTGTATCTCAGTCATCTGCCTTTTCTGCTCCTCACTCTGTCTCTGGTGAATCCTCTTACCTCCCACACCTCTGGCCTATAGTCCAGCTCTTGTATGCATAAATAAATAAATTTTAAAAAAAGAAGCTGGATGTTATCCTTGTTTTTTTATCCAGGCCCTTTCAGTACTGATTATTTCATAGATCAATATCTTTGCACCTGCACAGACCAGGCACTCATGCCAGTAAGGGTAATAGGTAGGAAGCAAGAGGGGCAGTAAGATTCTGAAAGGTCACTGGGAGGTCAAGGGTTCAAGCTTCCTACAGTACTGTGGGTACCCACACTGTGGAATGGGGATCCACTGTGAGCCCCTCATCTAGGTCACCTCCTCTAACACATGTCTCATATAATCTCACACCAACTTCAACCTCTAGGTTATGGCTGAGCATTAGATGTGGTGCTGGGTGAGGACAGTAGCTGAGAGAGGATCACACACTGGGAGATTATTTTTGCTTTTATAGAGCCTTTCCCTAGAATAATAGCTCCTGTTATTAAGATCCAGGTTCCTCATGGATGGAACTGGAAAGGATTATACTCAGCAAAGTAAGTCAGAAGGCAAAAGAAAAATACCAGATGGTTCTTCCCCTAGGAGGAATATAAGGGAACCAAATAAGGATCAAGGAAAGGAATAAGAACAATAATAATAACAATAACAATAAAGACACAAAACCCAAAAAAACACCAAAAATGAAAAGACAAGGACAAATTGGGGACACTTGGTGGGGAGAGGGAAGAGGGAAGGTTGAGGGCAGATGGGAGCACGGGGGACTGAGGTGATGGTGGACTGGTGATATGGTGATGGGGGATACATGGGGATTACAATTGATGTCAAATATATATAAATTTAAAAAATGAAAAAAAAAAAAAGATCCAGGTTCCTGAGCTCTGGTTAGTGAGAACATTCAGTCATCTGAATTTTGGCCCTCAGTGGAAGTAAGATGGGTGCTTGGCATATCACAGCCACAGGCTGCAAGTAGAAGCCTCAGCCATGAAGACCCACAGGTGATCCAGTCTGGCTCTCACCACCACTTTGGGCTCCAACTGCTCTAATTTGGGAGCATCAAGTTCAAGTCAGTAATCATCACTGCACCCTTCCTCAGTAGTTCCCCAGTAGTACAGCGTTCCTCCTGCACACCAACTCTGCGCACCCCCCTTTCCAACGCAGTGCTGTCTTCCAAGTCTCAACAGGGGTTTCTCAGGAGCTCCTACCGCAGTCACCCTCTCTCTCATGGGGTACCCTGCCCTGGAGAATGCAAATGCAGTTCGTTACAGTTTCTGCCACACCATTGCTCCTGACATAATCAGTGGTTACCTGTTTATATTCCAGGGGCTGTTGACCTTTTATATTGTTGTGAATGTGTAGAAAGGTGAGTCCAGACTCTTCAACTTCCTACTATCTTGCTGGTCTGTTAGTGGCAAATTGAAAAGGGGATTACTTGCCTCTGAGACTAATTGGATCATGGATTACTAGTAAATACACACATGTATCTTAAGTCTCCTCCCCTTTCCTTCTTATTGTGGGAAATAAGCCAAAATCCAGCTAAAATTCTGTAACACCAGAATGATGCCTCTTATCCACTTATATAGATCCTCTTGGTGTAATCTATTTATGCAATCTATTAACAGTCACATAATGGAAAAGTTTCTCTGATCTACTTCTATTTGATACTCAGTGTTGGCCTTCTCTTTCTGAAATGATCAGAAAGATCATTAAGAAGTGACTCCCGGGGAAGCATCTTCCCCCTCACCATGCTTTGTACATTTATGCTTCCTTTCCTGAGTTAGTGCTTGCCAATCCCCAAGCGGCCTGGGATTCAGCCAGGGTGGTGACATTTCAAGACTTAAAGCTCTCTAGGCCTCAGTTCCTTCATCTATAAAACAGAGAAAATAGTAACAGTTATAATCAGCTCCTGAGTTATTAGGATGAAAAGATATATAATAGCCAACACTTATTGAACATCTATTGTATTAGACATAATACAATACTAAGTGCTTTCCCTAGAACATCTAGTTTATTCCTCTTAACTATAGCATTTAGCCCTTGACATAAAGGTTATTATGATAGCATTTAACACGTGACTAGACTGAGTTTTAGAGAGGTGAGTTAACTAACCCCAATGCACCCAGCTAGTAAATGCTACAACTGAGATATGAATATAAGAAGTTTGGGCCTCCCTGGTAGTGCAGGGATTAAGTCTCTGTGTTATCGAGCTATCACCAGCCACTGCAGCCTACGTTTGATCCCTGGCCAGGGAGGTGACCCACATGGCACAGCAGACCTCTACCGCTTTGCCCACTGCTCCCCTCAGCAGTGTGTTTCAGTTGATCTGCCTGTTCTTCTCCTGACTCTGTCTCTGGTGAACCCTCTCACCTCCCACACCTCTGGCCTGTACCTCAGCTCTTTTATGCATAAATAAATATTTTTTAAAAAGAAAAATAAGTCTGCCTCTCAGGCTTTTCTCACAATCACTATATTTCTGTCAGGAGACTATATTCATTAAATTTATAGCAGAGTGTGTGGCACACAACACTTGCTCTGTAAGTGTTTATCATTGTCTTCTTTCACAGATTTATTATGTTTTTAAGAATTTGATCCAGGCCATAGGGTGGACCACCCAGACAGCTCACTCTCTGCACCATTGTGGTACCCTGGGCTTCCTGTGGGGAAGGGCTTCTCACAGGGAACCAACTGCCAAGTGCCTGCTCTCCCAACGACCCCCACATTCACTGGAGAGAGAAGGACATCTCTCCACTCTGCACCCTGACAGCTAACAGTTTAGGGATTCAGTAGAAGAATGAATGAGGAGACATATGAATGTCTGGGTAACTGAACAGCACTGCCTCTGTCTCTGTCTCTATCGTTCTCTCTCTCTGATATTTTCAATGCAGTAAGTAGTTTCTTCCACATTTCTCTTTGAAGTAAACTTCTGCCTGAGCTTTCTCTTCCATCAGCTCAGAGGTGACAGTTGCAGTAATGAAGACAATGGAGATCTATATTTTGTTTCTAACCAACTATGAAACAACATCTGAGGATTTAACTAATAAAGCACCATATTTATTTTTTCTGTTGTTGTTGTTAAAAACACCAAATAGTTGCATAACATTAATAAGAACAAATATTTTATCTAAAAGATATGTGTATTTATGAAAGCGGCTATCTTTACTGGTCAGGCTACTTCTTCAATGAGACTAGGACAAATTTTTTCTGACTTTTATAGTTTACCAATCTGACCCTGTGTGCTCTAATAACTTTATACCTTATCTAGAAATAACTGGGGAACTGTGTGTTGCTAGCTGACAGAGTTCAGTATTGTCATACTCTCCCAACTTCTTTCAGTTTTGTGGAAATAACTTGATAGATTTATTATTAGCTCTGTCATTAGTCATCCTAGTGCATGACGCCGCCAAGCTTACTGGGAGTTTGGATTATCAAAATGACTCAGAAGGAATCTGGATGTAGTCAAGTCACAAAACCTGGTCTCAATTAAAGCCTTTACCTCTGCAGGTGTGCACCACATCTCCTCAATCTGTTCTGTCATCTCCAGACTCTGGGATCACCATCTAACTCACTGGCCTGCAAAGTCAGCTCCCCAGTAGGAATGCAAGCAAGGAAATCTTAGCCGTTCTATTTATGGTTACTTTAATACTTTGTTAAGTTCCATTTTTTGTATATTTAAAAATATACATAACATATTTAGAAAGCAAACATATTTATAGCTATAAATAAATATCCAAGTATTTGAGATGCTCAAAACACATCCACCAGTGGAGTGCATTCCCATTCTAAAAGGTAAGGGTTAAACAATAAAGGAGGTAGGAGAAGCTAGTAGTCACCGAAAGTCAGATGCTTTTGATTTGTGAGATGTGATGTTGATGCCTTGTTTCCCATAGGCTGTGGTTGAGATATGGTAAAAAGATAATGTGACTAGCAGAAGATGGGGTTCTTGGTGAGACAAAAGGCTACCACCCAACTTCTGTCCTGAAAGGTAACTCTGCTGCAATATAATCTCAGAAGAAGTTGGTCTTAGAAAATTTCAGCAGAATATCTCTGAAAAGGCCAAATGTTTACTTTGAGTGCCATTCTCTTTATGAAGATTCTGAAACATATCAAATTTCCAAGTTTAATCTTTCCAGAGGCTCTCCCACATTGTCATCACACTGTAAAACGTGCCTGCAAGGTGACTAAATGAACTTGAAAAACCAAATCTTTTTGTAATATTAATTTTGACACTCGTTATTTTTACTTGATGCCAGAAAAGGGGCAGTGATCCCTTCTGAGGAAGCCTCTGGGATGAGAACTCAGTATTATTTTCAGGTTCACGTCTGCAAACCCTTCCTGAAGATGACTTCCTCTAATCATATCTGTGAGAGGTGGGAGGCAGGCTAGGAAGACTTGCCTGGCAAAGTACAGTAGGATTAGCAGCAACTAGAATAGGATATCAGTGGGTTAGTTTCCTACCATCTTTAGAAATGGTTGGACAACTAGTTAACTGACATATCAATTATTTCCCCCTTAATTCTTAACCAGTTAGGCATTCCCTCCCTTGCATACAGTCACTTACCTTGCCTCAAATCATATTACCTAAGGCAAGAATTATTGAATAATAATCACCTACTTAAGTTTTATTTTTCAATTAACATAAGAAAACCTGAAAACTTTTTTTAAGTAAAAGCTTTCTGCTCAAAGTGGAAGTATCCTGGCTATATGGAACTGACACTTTATTTTTAAACAGTTTTAAAAAAAAAAAGAAAGAAAGACCTAGTGTCCCAAGGCCAGATATTTTGAACCTCATTTCCGGTATCTGGCAGGAAGGAAATCTGCAGTCTAACCCCAAGTGCAAATAAGGTTATGTAATCTCAGAGGTTTTGAATTGGAATCAGGGCTAAAATAATATGAATTATTAATGACAGGCACACTTGTCTCAATTTTCGGGGGAAAATTCCTAAGGAAAGAAGAGAGAGACTGGAAATAGAATAGGCAGGAGAAAAATTTCCTCCCAATCTGTTGGCCTATCAGAACTATTTAACCTGAAACATTTCGGTGCCTGATAGTAATTAGAGTGATTCGCTGCTAGGAAGCTTGTATTATCGTTTAGGACATGGATAAATGAGTCTTGATTTAGGATCTTGCAAAGAAAAATTTAGAAAGTCTGCCAGTATTTTCAGGCCATAAAATGCCTATGCTATGAATGGACAAAGAGGGAAAGGTTGATGCAGAGAAGACTATGACTGCAAATCTACTGTCTGGGTTCATTTAGCCTTCTGCTCTTTCTAAACCTTCTTTGTTTTGAAAGGATGATGGTCAATTGATATCACTTCAAATAAAAAATTTGTTTATCTATTGCTTTTGAAAGGCACTGGGAGAAAATGCTCTTTTGTTTTCCTTACTTCTAAGAAACCATTTAATTCAAAAACAGGAGCCCAGCGCAGTGGCTGAGTCTGACAGGATGAGAAGGAGACTAAGTCTGTTTAAACTTTTGAGCTCGTCTGCCTTTAAGAGCATAGGGAGTGTTTCATGACGCTTGCAACGTGGACGTTATGTGGTGCATTGGCTAGAAATGACTAAAGCAGACGTCTCTGATTTTCAGTCTTCAGAGGAGACAGTCCAAATAGCCTTTGCCTTTGTTTTAGACTTTATTTTATAGTCCTTCATCTCCTAAGGCTTTGATCTTTCCTCCATTCTTCCTGAAAACAATTTAGTACGTTTTGGTTAACCAGTCTCCTTTTTTGGACAAAGAGTTACAAAAACAAACTGTTGGAGGCAGAGTGATGACAACAGCCCAGCAGAAATGACTCTATGCTTTCTCAGCTCAGCACTTCACACTTGAAGAAGGGCACTGTCCAGGATAGGATGACTTTAGAGGCAGAATTTGCATTCACCCTCTTCCATAATATATGGACAATTTCTAATCACAAACCCTGCTAACATCTTCTAAGCTGCTTTCCAGATCAGTGGTTATAAGTCCCAAGTTTTGGTCCCATCTATAGAAACAGGTGCTTGCTGTTCCCCACAACTAGAAACAGGTCAGCCATCACAGGGCAAACACTGATAAATTCAGAAAGCGCTAGTTGGAACCACATCCTAGGAACCCTGTCAATATCCCTTCCACATTCAATATTTGCAATGAATGCAATTTGCCTTTTGACAAACTAAAGAACTGAGCTGTGTCTTTACACAACCTCTTTGTTCAAAACCTCCTACCTCATTCAACAAGGATTTACTGAGAGCATATTATGCATCAAGCATGTGCCAGCTGCAGGAAGTCACATGCCCTAACACCAACTATATGGGAATACTACAGCTCATGCTGGTGCCCTTTGAAGTTTCAGATCACAGATGGAACAGGCATGACCTTGCTTCCCAGAACAAGGCACTAGCTGTGTGACTCAACCTAGTAAGAACCAGTAACCTTGGCTCCTTCTACCTACACTTGCTACTTTATATCTCCTGTTAAGCTGCCTTCAAAGGTTGTTCACACCTCCTAAATGTCCCTCAACTCTTCTCTTTGCCCTGTCAATCTCTTATTACTAAGCTTTTATTACTGATTCCCTGGACTATTTCAAAGACTACATTCTGATCTCCTTCCTGTTTTTCCTTCATCTGCCTGCATACTACTATTAAAGCAATCTCTGATCAACAGAGCCTGCTCAGCACAGAGGGCGTCTCTCTACTGCTTCCCTCATTCCACCTTATTCTACCCATGTGTCACTCCAAGAGTAGAAATGACTACTATCCAAAATTTACCACTTCCTTCTCAACTTTTAATCACATTCTATTTTATCCCCCTTTTCCATGCCTTTCTTCATTCTGGTCTCTAACCTGGGAATTCTAACTTTACCTCATCTGAAAATCGTTGGTGTTAGTGTTTAGCCTCTGGCCTCTCAGAGTCCTTTGTACAGACCTCTGGTGCAGCTGTGGAACTGTGAATATTGTCGTTTCTGTCTCCTTATTGCTACACTGTGTGATAATTAGGATGAAGAACTTCCTATTATTAGCCAATGACAGAGCTATTAGTTTATAAAGGTATTCAGTGTATATTGGTCGAATATACAAAGAAATGACCTGAAATAGTTAAAAAACAGTGTATGGTTTTGTAATAATGAGTGCTTCAAAAGAGTTTCTTTTTCACAACTAATTTATTTGTTTTATTACATTAGTGTTCATTTTTGGACAGTGTCTGGTTTCTCCCCTCAGGTATAGTCCCTGTAGTTCTCCCACCACCACAGCACTGGTGCTCTGTCACCACAGTCCCTTGTGCTCTTCCCTCCCCTGTTTTGCCCCCTCTCTTCCCCTTCCCCCACTCTATGACTCAGATCTATGGTCAGGTTGCAAGTTTTGAGACGATACTATTTTTTTTAAAAGCTTACACTTTCATTTTATAGTGTGGTTATAATAAAGAAAATCCATAGTATGTTACTCATCTCAGCATATATGCTACAAATATCACTGGGGTTTTGGCTCAAATATAAGTTTATCATTAATAAAAAAAAAACAAAGAATAAAGGACAGTATGGGAATATGGGAATTTACTTGTTTACTTTCTCAAAATGGAAGTTTTGAAAAGCTCCAGATAACTAGCTCCCAGGGAAATAAAAGACCCAACTTGGAGTCTTTGCCCATTTCCATAGTCTGACTACTCCTGCCAAGGTCAATTTTAAGTTACCAATGTGAAGCTGGTGCCAGACAACTCCAGGACCAGGAGATCCTATAGCATGGGAGGCACTCAGAAGAGGCAAATTAAAATGCTCCCCAAGTTCGGCTTCTCTCTGTGTTGACATTGTTTATTTTGGTTAAGAAGCTGGAGGTCGGGCCTCCCTGGTCTGCTTCACAGCAGTGCCAGTTCGAACCCCGGTCAGGGAGGAGACCAACATGGCACAGCAGACCTCTCCTGCCTCCCTGGCTGCTCCCCTCAGCAGTGTGTTTCATTTCAGCCAATCTGCCTGTTCTGTTCCCCACTCTGTTTCTAGTGAATCCTCTCACCTCCCGCGCTTCTACTTGTATCCCAGCTCTTGTCCACATAAATAAAATAAATCTAAAAAAAAGAAGACGCTGGAGGTTTCAGTCAGACCAACCAGACAGGAATACAGGGTCCGCAGACATGTAGAGTCACTGCCCTCCAGTTGCTTTGACTCTCTAAACCTCAGTCTCCTCGTCTACAGATTGAGACTGGTATTGCCAGTGACAACTGTGCAGGTTATTGGAGGAATCATACCACACGCCAAGAACTTGATGTGGCCCCTGGCACTTCTTAAGCTCTTAGCAAATATTATCAGCTAATGCTGATGACGATGCTAAGACTAATATTCCTTTGCTCCGAGCCGTGTGTGAGAAGGAAATCCTTGGGAATCAGGTACTTGGTTTTGGCATTCATGTCTTTTACTAGTTTCCGGCCTTGTCTGTTCTGGCTTCTCCAGATCCCAGTTCCTGTTTATCAGACTGGTCCTTGGATCTCTTTGCCTCAGTCTTCGCCTTTACCTCCTGTGGGTCTCAGGTACAGGGTGAGTGCACTGATTTTGTATATCTCAGCCTTTTGCTATGTGCATTTCTGAGTTTTCATTTTCACTTGGTCTGCTTCATCTCTGCCGCACTCATTTGACTTTGGGGAATCTATATTCACATCACTAAAAAACATAGATAGCCTTTTTCAAAAAGTCATTCTTTTTTTTTTTTTTTAAGTAAAGAAAAGTTTATTTAGGGGAAAAAAAAAAAGACTCCCAGGTATAAGGTACCTGGGAGGAGCGAAGAGAGCCAAGATGGAGTTCTTAAAGTCATTCTTGGTGGTTATTATCATTTCCCATTTTTAACAACATCTAATCTTTGGTATAATATAAAGTACAAAATCATCCCCCAAATTGAATTTGAGATCAAGTGTCATGTAGTATAGATCCCAATAATGGATTTCTTTTGTTCTTACAATAACGTTAAGGAACAAACCACTATGTGTTTAGTGCACAGCAGAATATATACATCAGTATATGTAATCTTTATATATAATACAATATATATAATAAATTCTTTAAAACAATTCTGTGAGGTAGACATAATTACTCCCAATTTAAAGATAAAGACATTGAGACAGAGAGAAGTTAAAAAATCTGCTCTAGGTCATAGAGCTTGTGGGAAATTTAAAAGCTTAAAATGAGAAGAGACCTTGGAGGAATATTTCTGCACAGACAAACTCACTTCTCTGTTCTTCTCTACCTCTATTTATAACTATATTTAAGTATATTTTCTGAAATATACTTACTATTATATGGATTCAGATAACTTTAATATAATGTATTCTAGTCTTCTATTTTTCACTTAGTTTCATTTTGTTCCCTAACATTTTACTACAGGCAGAATCATCAGGTAGCTTGTTAATGATATAACAAGTGACTGAATGGCAAAGGAATGGTGAGTGAAACTCTAAAGGGATCTAAACAGTGCTCTCATCATAGAAACCAAAGGTGCATATGTTATTCTTGCTTTGGGTTGAGGATACATGATGAGTATCAGCCACAGCAGAATAGTAGGTGAACTGAACTTGAGCTATTCTTGAGCTACATAAAACAAGTTAATATGGCTCTGGAAGAGACCATAAAAATCAGATATAACCTAATGAAAAACATGACAAATAAGATGTGAAAGAGCCACTTCTATTATTAGAAGCAAAAAAGGACACAGTTTTGGCAATATTCTTGCAGCTTTGTAGCAGATGTTGGGGAAAGGAAGCAGGCGACGAGATGTCAATGTGGATTCCCTACGAAGACAGAGGCTCTGTCTTCTTATGGAACAGAGAAAAACTTAAGCTAACCATCAATAGAAAGTAATTTTCTAAATAATCAGGTTTTTCCTTATAAGTAGATTAGGCCATAGAAACAGCCTATAGTATTGACACGTCAGCCTGTCTTGCATGACTTGGGGCCCTCACTGTCCTCAGGCTGCAGTTACTCAGCCCCATTGCTGCCATCTCACCCTGATTCTGCACAGCTAAATGCCGAATGTGCAAATTCCATTTCCCTTTCTTGTTCCAGAAAATTTAGAGCCTATTGTGTGCCAGGCAATGTACCAGACATTTTGCTGTGTTTTCTCATCTAATCCTTTCAATAACTCCATGATGTAGGTTTCATATTCCCTTTTCACAGTGTAGAGAGAGAGGTGCCATGCAATGAAAGAGTTTGCTTAAAGCCAGAGAGCGAGTACCTGGCAGAGCAAAGAATCTGCACGATCCATGGAACTACACCCCGCAATAACACTCACTGCCCATCACAATGTTCTTGCCTGAGAGGGAACAAAGGATGCATTTCTCTTTCTGTACACCCTGCTTCTGAATCCCTTTCTTAATTAGAAAGCAAGATAAAACAAAACAGCAATTTAGGGTGACATCACACATTTTACCTTCTTTTGTTACTTTTTTATTTTGTAATCTTTTTGCTTTTTTCTTTTCTTTCCTCTTAGCAGCTTTTTTGCATATGTTTTAGTTGTCTCTCTACCTATGATAATGTGATAAGAAATCATAGGAGATAAATCTCAAGCAGAAAATGTTAATCACTTTCCGGGTAAAGAGTTACTTCTGGAAATGCTGTCATTCTAGAATCCACTTCTCCATGGTGTGTAAGTGAATCCATAAAAGCAGTTTTGGCTCTGAATACACAAAGGAGAGGTAATGGGGTAATGGTGCAGTAATGCAGAAATGTTTTTGGAGCTATCAAAATTCATTATCCTAGAGTAGATGGCGTTTCACACAAAGGGAAAACTCTTGAGCCAGAAGAAAAAGAAAAATGATTATTATTGTACAACATATGAAAAGTATTCAAAAAGAGAGGAGATTCTACACTATTTTCCACATGTTACTTGGATACTAACATAAGTTCATGGTTGGGTTGTTAAGGAATTATACTGTCTCTTTAATTTTTAATAGAACTCTGACTTTAAAAGGAGAATAGTTCAGATGAATCCAACTGCAATAAAATATTATAGACTATAAAGCCTTTCTTGCAAGGGATTGTATGTACTAAAGATAAATGCATCTGTATTACAAATTATTTACATATATGTATATATCTGTAAATGTATATATCATATATGCAGATATGTCAAGCATAACCAGATGCTTTTGTGGCTCTTTTTTTCAACTACACGGTTAAACTCATGAGAATCTCTATCTGACCTGTGTTAAAGGTGACCTGTGTTAAAGGGGTTGATGGTTAAAGATGAGGAAGTTCTCTAGATCTTGGTTTACATTTTCTACACGCCAGAGGTATGCCCAATTCTCACTTCTGACTGCTGTTCAGACTTAGATGAGCCACAAGCATATAGTAAGAGTGAGTAACGTGGCCAAAGTGAGTGCCACAGGAGCCATAGGTGGAGTCAAGCGATGGCGAAGGATGAGCTACCACTCACGAGATATATACCTGGGTGAGGGACTCCCTGGTGGCGCAGCAGGTTGAGTGCCACACTATGAAGCATCTGCAGCACTGCAGTGCGAGTTCCATCCCCGGCCAGGGAGGGGACCCACATGGCGCAGCAGACCTCTCCTGCCTGGCCTGCTACTCCTCTCAGCAGTATGTTTCTGTTGATCTGCCTGTTCTGCTCCCCAATCTGTCTCTGGTGAATCCTCTCACTCCTGTGCCTCTGGCCTGTACCCCCAGCTCTTGTATGCATAAATAAACAAAATATTTTTAAAAAAGAAATATACCTGGGTGACTAACTCACCTGCTCACGTGGTTCTCTGTCTACTAGTTTCCTTACAAACAGAAAGTCAGTAAACCCAATTCCTGCTACCCACAAGATCACTCTCTTTTTATAACCCTAGTTTTTAATGCTTGTGTTTTGCTTGCTTCCTTTTTAGTGTTCCCTTGCCAGACACTTTGCAAAAACACATGTTGAGAACCTGGTATGTGTACCTTTTATAATCCCCCAGGGCAAGTTCAAGGTAGTCCCTGTGTGTGCACAAGGGTGTGTGTATATAGTGTACACACAGAATGCATACAGAAATGTGTTAATACAACTTGGCAACAACTAAAGAATGTTCTAAAGGCCATTTAACTCCTGTCTTCAGTAAGGAATATTTCCTCTCCAAATAGGTAACCAAACAAATCTGACTTCTCAAGGTCACATATGCCCAGATTGGAAGACAGCAACTTAGTTAAAATTTCAACCAATTACCATGTGCTTCTGTTTCCTAAGGGATGTGAGTTCCGGAAGAGAAAACACTGGCATCCTATCCATCAAAGTAGAGAACAGGCTGTTTTATCTCTTTCCCTAGAAGTTTCAGGAATTTCCATTATATCCTGTGGGAATTGAAACATCCTTCAGAGATAATCTGCTACTCGTTTCATCTTCTATCTTATCTACCATACATTCTTTATGCACATGCTTATATCAAGGAAGGAGTATGTATTTTAAAAGATATTGTTTGGAAATCAACAGCTTGGCATCCATCTGTCGACTTAACATATCTATAGACAGAAAACTCCTAATGTACCAAAAATTTATTTGGACTTCTGAGTCACAGAGTTTTAAGAATATGAGTAGTATCTGGCGAGGCAAAAACTAAGGTTGATACCTCTGATTTGCTATATTTCAGAATGATGAATGTGATTCCTCTAATCAAGTGTACAGTGTTATGTTCTTTTGTACTGAAAAGAGCTTACATATGTGTTAAAAGTGTGAGCTAGGGGAATGCTGGTTTGAGAACTTCAAATGTTAATGAGCCAAGAGTTGATTAACAATAGACAGAAAAAGGGTAGAATCAAAATGCTATGCCCATATATGGCTGAGAAGTCAGAAGGAACTACAGTTTGTGGAAATAAAGCACAGGGTGAATCTGGAGTTAATCAGAGCAGAAACTTTTCTGTGGATAGTTTCTGACTCTGCACCTGGCTGGGGGTGAGTTAGAGTAGGGGACCTTGTAGGTAGACAATCCAAAGATTTTAAGTGTGGATCATTTTCTCTGACATAAATCTGGGTATCATCTTTAACCAAACAATACCATTCACTGAAGACTACTAGTTTCAAAATAAGCAATCCCCTTTAAAAGAAAAAAAAAAGGGGGAGGTGGAGGGAAGTATCTATGTTTGAAATCTGAAAATCTGTATTTTGCATTATTAAAGATTTCAAATACTGTAGATTCATTTTCCTCTCAAACCCTGGAAAACTTATTCAGATTGCTATTGGACACATTGCCTTTTCTTTTGCCCAGAGTAATAAATTCAGGGGCTGTATCATACTATTTTATCACTGTAATACAACAGTCTAAGGAATACCAACTTGGGAGATTTATCTTTCAAAAAATTAATCATGTTCACTTGTATGGTGGTTCACAATATTCAGTAACATTTGTTTTTTATTTTGCTCTATTTTGTTTTGTTTTGTTTTACTCTGGCCTCTCAGTATTTTTGTTTTAAATATTGAATACAAATACCTTTAGATTGGTCATTCTCCATTCCTATAGGGTGCCTCCAGTACCAATCGTGTAAGTTCTTGCAGATTCATGCGTATAACCTAACTCGCTAAGGGGGAGGAGCATCAGAACACTGTGAAGGGCGCCATTTTCCCCACCTGCACTTCAGCACGTTCACATTGGACTGCAAGTCCCAGGAAGTTCATAACAGCACTTCTTAATGAGGGGCACTAGGGGTGGAGGCAAGCAGGTATGCTTCTTAAAGAACTGAACACCCGCAGCCTTGGAAGATCTTGTTTCTGCAGCCCAACTTGCACTGGTACTGCTGGAAAGAAGACTTGGAGGACACATGTGGAGGAGAGACAAGCCGGCCTTGGAAAGAGACTTGTGGGTGAGAGACATGTGCGAAGACTGTCCTTGGCACAGAGAGCAGCAGCTGTTACCTTTTTCTTTTTTAACTTATTACCTTCTTTTTAAAATATTTATACATATATATTCTTACATCACTGTTTATTTTTGTACAATGTTTGTTTTCTCTTCTCAGTTGTAGTCCCCATGAAATTCTTACCACCAATTCACCGGTGCACCATCACCGTAGTCCCTTGTGCTCTTCCCTCCCCTGTTTTGATCTCTCTCCCTCCCCTTCCCCTGCAGAGTGTCTTTGATTTATAGTTTCCTGTTAGTTTTGGTTTTTATTATTATTTTCTCCTGATCCCATATTTGGTTCTCCTATATCCCTCCAAAAGTGAAACCATCTGATATTTTTCATTTTCCTTCTGACTTATTTTACTGAGCAGAATCCTTTCCAGCTCCTTCCATGTTGAACAAATGTTATCTTGATACTTTCTTTTTCTCTTTTTATGCCAGTTTTCTGAGGCCTCCCTTAACCCTTTCTGTTCCCTGCCAGAAAGTACCTTAAACTTGTGGCAAGATTTTGTGCTTCAGTGCCCTATTTCAGGCAAGCCCTGTTTGGCTGGGCAATTGCCCATGAGAAGATGGGCCATTTTGGGTGTCTTATTGAGAAACTTTTATTAGGAAAATCCTCTCTTCTCTTCCCTCTCTATTCATATCAAGTCTATTAAAAATATTTCACGTTGAGAGTGTGCTTCCTGTGTCTTTCTGCAGTGGAGATCATAATCCCATTGACACAGGCACCCCTTGATAGTTTGAGGTCTCTGGGTAACTCTTGGTCCCGATACATTATAAATATTTAATAAATGCAAAAATCTACATAATATTTATTGAAGGCTTACTCTGTTGCACACCCAGCTTTTGCCTTCCATTCAGATCTTCAGAGAAAATTGCCCAAGGTCACCCAGATGGTAAATGACAATCTGGTTTACAAACTCAGGGGTGGAAGGCTGGGAGCTTCCATCTTCACAAATAGTAAATAGTCATGGTCAACCCTCTTTTCACTACCTGGAGAGTTTTCATATTCAAGCTAGAATCTCCATATAGCCCAAGCTTTACCTAATTCTAAGTTCAGAATCAGAAACATATGAAACCTTTACATGTGCTTGTAATGTTGAATTGTCTGAGATTCTGAGTAACCAATGAGAAAAGACTCTCCTCTGGTAATAAGCCAACTTCTGTAGCCAGTGCCAACTGCAGGCTTTGTGAGGCCCAGGGCAAAATGAAATCATGGGACCCTTGTTCAAAACACAGGAACAAAGTGCTGTCAAAATATAGAATATAAAATGCTTTCCTTCCTTCTGTGGCCTTGCCACCTGTCATGCAGGGTATTCCCCCCACTTTTTTCTTCCCCTTTGACATATTCAAACATGGAACATTTGGGGACATTTCCAGGGTGGGTGCAGGCTTCCAGGTGCTTGGGGGATCCTGCCTGAAAGGCTCCTGCAGCCTCTGACTGCTGACTTCGCTTCTCTGCAAGACTCATTCACAGTGCCCGTTGGGGCGGGGCTGTCTATCTACTCTTCCACAGGCAGCACCCATAGCATACGGTTGGCTGAATAAGTGGATACCTGGATGAACTGTTTCATGAATCACTTTGAAGGTAACAGCAGCTTAAGAACAGTGGAAACCCCCATGGAGCATGTAGTGAATCAGACACTCCTTTAGCCTGGGCTTCTCCAGCTCAGAGACCCGCAAAGCCTACGGGGTGCTTGGACATTTTGATAGTTCCAGTGACAGGTGGAGAGGTGCCTGAGATTGGGAAGTGTTATGAACACAGGAAGCCATCACTAAATGTGCAGGTATCGTGGAGCCAGAATGCACACAGGTGAGGTGTGTTTAACTGAACTATAGGTCTGCATGAAGACAAGAAGGAGGTGAGAGATTTCAGAGAGTTTGCATTTATAATTATCTCTAGATGTGTTACTTCAGATCTCTCTAAGATCCCCATTGATGACATCCAAATTGTGGTAAGACGATTCAGTATAAATACTGTGATGATTAAACAAGTAGACATATATAAAGATGCTTACAACAGTTCCTCATGAGTGAAAGCAATATGCAAAGCTTATACATTTATTTTTTATGTACTATTTTCAACTAAAACTAAGACTTGAATTTTGCTGCTTAGACAATATTTAGCAATCAGGAGCTAATTCAAGGATTTCAAGATGTGGGAAGCTCTGTAAAACCAAAAATGCTGATAAAATATCTATCTTGTGAGAGGCAGGGTGATAGGTATTATGGGACATCTGAAACACCACGACTTTCTCCCTGCTCTCAAGGAATGTCTAGTTTAGTCTATTTGGACAGGTGACAAAGCAGCAAAGACTACTGGGAAGAAGACAAAGTCAAGTGTCTTGCATGGACAATGTCAACCAAAAATAACTACACCCCACACCTCTGGCCTGTTCCCCAGTTCTTGTATGCATAAATAAATAAATCTTTTTAAAAAATCATCTTAATGTAAGCAAGTATTTGTTTCAGAAGCAAGGACTGGTTAATCTCCTGTGAGAGGGTGGTATATTGTTTACATTCAGGGGATCATTGTCTTATGATGGGATGTGATCTATATGTGAAAAATGCAAGAACTAAGTGATAAAAATTTTATCGTCAAGGATGTCTTTTTGTGAACATACGAGTCTGGTCAAAATATTCCATTGTGGTTTCTTCTGGCGGGCAGCATGGGGGCTTGGAATAAAAATGGGCACAAAAACCAGGGCTTCTTCACAGCCAATATTTCTTTGCTTTGTATGACTGACTTAAAGCCTTTGCAGGCTCTTTCTCTCTCTCTCTATGCTGAAAGTTGCTGATTTTCTTCCACAAAAAGAAGTACTACAGGAGTCCAGATGGAAGAAACCAGGGATGATCTCATCTGAGGTTTATGTCTGTAGGATGGGAGTTTCTAAAGTCAGAGGATAATTTCTCAAAATGGTAAAATCATGGCTGTCTAAAGAATATTTTACAAACACTTGTCCAAAATTTTATTTGACTTGTTAATTAATGAGAATCATTAAAATATAAAAATAATAAAGTTTCAAAAGAGGGTAAAAACCCTATATAGGTAATTAAGAGAGTTCAAAACAGTCAGTAGATGCAAAACTTGCATCTCCAGGTAGGAAATCAGTGGCTTTTCCACCTGACTAAAATGCATTTGCATTTTCTCTATGGACGAAAGTCCTCGGAATCATTATTAATTTTCTATAATTTATAGTTCTAAATTAGCTTTCAAAGAACACAAGGCACAGAACCTCTAGGATCGGATGGCCCTGAGCGGAGTGCCTAGCATTGCACATTACTGTATGGACTGGGACATCAGTCTCTCCTTCAGACTCGAACCAAATCACCTGCTGGTCTTGAGCCTCTAGCTTGCTGGTTTTTAGACTAGAACGACATCATGGGTCCTCGTGGGTGTCCAGCTTGCCAGCTAACTGCAGGACCGGGGATTTCTCAGCCTCCATAATTACCCTAGTCTGTTGTCATACTTGCATGATTTGTGTATGGCTTATATATGTATATATAGTTACATAGATATCTCTTGGTATTTATGTATTACCTGACATATACAGAGATCTATTTATTCTGTTGGTTCTGCTTCTGTAGAGAACCTTCATACACCAGTAACTTTGTGTGCCCATTTTTAAGTTTTTGACCATTTCTCCTGACCTCTGTGAGGTAATTAACACGCAGGAGATGGGAGAGGCACAGGCTGTTTTTCAAGGAAAAGGAGGGAGAAAGATTCCGTGGTGGCGTTGGCCAGCATTGTCTGGAGTTGCCTCTTGGACAGATGCGGTTACCAGCAGGCCCAGCAGAGCTCTAGGACTCCAGGATAACGCTTTCAACTAAAGGGTCTGAACAGCCTCTGGTTTTTAGAAAATATTAAGCTTTATCACTTATTTGCACCTTACTGAAGGTCAAACAGGGGCTGTAAGTGCTTTCATCAGAGTCGTTTCCTGTTTAATAAAAGCTGAAGGCAAGACAATGAAGAAGTAGGATTTAATGGGGCAGAGAGGATCTATGTGGTATTTATCTACAAGGTTGTAGGAAATTCTCTCACTTCGTTTCTTGTGGACGTCACAGCAACCCTAGAAGATTCATAGCCTTTGCCCCCACTTTTCAGAGAAGGAAACTGAATATGAAATTATTTTTTTCCGGGTGAAGCATGGAGGAACAGTGGTTGAACTCTAGACTCTGTGCGCAGACGAGAGCGAAGAAAGGTGAGTAGGGCTCATGGTTCGGGGACTGGAAGTGGAGCACGATGACCACTGTGGCTGGTGCAGAAGGTGACCTGGGCTTGGAGGCGCAAACACCAAGGGTGCTGACTTTAAGTGACTTTGATGGAGGCTAAGAATAGAGAAACTGAGGGGGTCTCCTTGGTGGTGCAGCGGGTTGAGCGCCGCACTGTGGGGCTTCCGTAGCCACTGCAGCACAAGTTCGATCCCCGGCCAGGGAGGGGACCCACATAGCACAGCAGATCTCTCCTGCCTCCCCCGCTGCTCCCCTCAGCAGTGTATTCCAGTCAGTCTGTCTGTTCCGTTCCCCACTCTGTCTCTGGTGAATCCTCTCACCTCCCCCATGCCTCTGGCCTGTGCCTTAGCGCTTGTATGCATAAATAAATAAAAATCTTAAAATGAAAAATTAAGAAACTAAAAAGGAGGCGCCATGAGGCCAGAAACCTGGCTCAGGAGGTGAGAGTGGAAAGAATTAGCATAGCCATTAGCCAGCAATAGAAGCCAAGATTTTTAGGCACACAGATGTCTACCTCACAACCAAGCAGGTGCAGCTGGTATCTGGAGCGCAGACATGAGGGTATAGATATGGAGAGTGAGCCCATTGTAGAATCGCCAGGTCCCTTTCAAATTCTACATAGTTTATTCAAAGTTAGCAAGCCACACCGAGGGAGCCCTTCCCAACCAGAAGAAGATGGAAGGATGCTGCCCCAACGTAAGGGCAGCTCTTCTTGCCCTCTTGGGTCTATGCAAGTGTAGTTTACTTTTCTGTCCTTTTCTTAATAAACCTGCTCTTTAAAATAGCCAATGCCTCTGCCTCTTGGAGAATCTCACCTGGGAAGTTACTGTGTGCCGCTGAACGGGGAGCTCTGGTGAACTCTTTCCCAGCGTGAATCCAAGAACCCCACAAACTCTCCAACCCCACAAACCCCAAAAAACAACATCAGCTTCATCACTGGAGGGAAGATGGGTTGATGGGCTGGTGAAGCTATCTGAAGGCCCCTACACCTTTCCCAGCGTTCTGCTCACAGCCGTGCCACAAGGCAAGCTGGTTACTTGCTGAACTTCTGGTACCTTATCTAACAGTTTAGGCAAGAATACCTCCAAGTCTTTTCCAGGCCCCACCCATGCTGTGTGACTCTAAGAAACGCAAGGTAATTGAGAACAGATACGTGCAAGTGAAACCAGCTTGTTAGAAGTGCTGAGGAAAATTATTTTTAATGTTAAAAAAAAATGCAAGTCCCAGCCAAAGAAGAACTCAACTCATATGTCGATAAGTCTGCCAAATATCTGCCTGGTTAAATGTAATCCTCCTCCTCTGCATCTACTCTCCCACCCTAGTGAACCAACTCTGAGGATTATGATTTTTAAGAATGCAATCCTTTGGTAAAATTTTTAAGGGCATCTTTGACATTAGTCCTTTGTGTGATAAAGGAGCAAAGAGGTTGTGCATGCAGCAGTCCTGGGGGTTATTTACTATCCAGCTGTTTTTCTCTGGTTGCTGTGACCCTCAGGCAGCCCCTGGCCTTAGCCTGCCTTCTCCTGTCACTGCAGGTTTCCTCAGACTTTTCACCTTCACTGTTGATTACAAAAACTCAGCTGGAGGCTGCTGAATGCAAACCTGCAGCTAAGCATAAAAATGAAGGGAAGGCCAGCCTGGGAATGAGGTTAGCACTTGGGAAACCCAGGACTGGATCTGGGTTGGGTTTTAACCATGTTTCTAGAAGTTAGCCTTACAGCCAGGTTGGGCCAATGTGACTTCCTGCTTATGATCTAACCCCTCGCCAACCCCCTCACAATCAACTTTTGATCCACTCCCTGACTCCAGTGTTCAGGTCACTGAGGAAAAACTAACAGTGAATGTTATCAATTGATAGACTCAAAACTCCCAAAAATTCTTACTTTCTAAAGCCTTATCCTGAGCATTAAGGGCCTTTTGTCTAAGAATTTCCAGATATTTACCAAATGCTAATTGTCTTATAAAGTGAATATGTTACGGGGCAGGGAGAGGGGCACCCCAGAACCTATAAATTTGCCCTCTCTGAATGGGTTTTGCTATTTGCTGTATAAGATAAACAGATAAGACTTTTAATGGAAAGGAATTTTAATATAATAAGGGTACAAAAAAGAAAGGATAAAGAATATAGTTATTAAGTTAAGTATTTAAAGTTACTTATTTTTTTGAGGGTAAAAGTTCAGTTAAATAGGATTGGCCCAAAGTAAGGCCTAAAAGCCTGCTATAAGTTTAAAGGACTTTTTAGTAGAGACTTATAGAAAAGGGTTAGAAAGAGTTAAATAAATCTGGGAGGAAAAGAGCAAAATTAAAATTAAGATGAAAGCTGTCATTATTAACTTCCCCACATCTCTTACTCACATTTGTTTTAACTAGTTTAAGACTAAAAAGCAAGTGCAGTTTTTTCACATGTCTCTCTGCTCCATGTGCCTTTTCCACGTTTTCTTGCTTTTTTCTTTTTCTCTTCCTTCAGTCCTCCTATTTCCTCTCTCCAACATCTTCTTATCCCTGCTCAGCTCTACCCACTAAGGGCAGAACTGGGATTCTGGAACTTCCCCCTTTCCTGGGGACCACCCTGTTACAAATATAACATCAGGGCCTCCCTGGTGGTACAGTGGGTTAAGCAAGGCACTATGAAGCAAACTGCAGTGGCTGAGGCAGGAGTTCGATCCCTGCTGCCAGCCAGGGAGGTGACCCACAGGGCACCGCAGACCTCTCTTGCCTCACCTGCTGCTCCCCTCAGCAGTGTGTTTCAGTCAGTCTGCCTGTTCTGCTCCCCACTCTGTCTCTGGTGAATCCTCTCACCTCCCTAGACTATGACCTGTACTCCAGCTCTTGTATGCATAAATAAATAAATCTTTTTTAAAAATACATAAATAAATAAAGTGAATATAACATCAAACAAGAAACCACCAGAGATTTGCTCATTCACTTGGTAAATATTTAAAGAGCACTTACTCTGAGCCATGTACTATTCTGAAGGCACATAATACAATAGTGAAAATTCCCGACTTTTTGAAACTTACATTCTATTAGGGAAAGACAGGCAATAAGCAAATAAATATATGATATGAAGAAATATGCAGGGAAATAAGGCAGGGACAAGAGTTAAATGTTGAAGGAGATAGAGGGATGTTTATTAACAGAGGATGTACTGGAAGGCCTCTCCAATGAGGTAGCTTTAAGCAGAGAGCTGAAGTGAAGGAACAAGTTGCCCGTATCTGTCACAAGACGTTCTGTAACAGGGTCGTCCCCAGGAAAGGGGGAAGTTCTAGAATCCCGGGTTTGCCCTAAGTGTGTGGAGCTGAGCAGAGAAAGAAGATTCTGTAGAGAAGAGGACAGAAGGAAGGGAGGAAGAAGGAAGCAGGATGGAGACCAGGAAGGAGACCTGGAGGAGGCACGTGGAGCAGAGCGACATGTGAAGAAACTGCACTTGCTTTTTGGTCTTGGACTGGTTGGAACAGATGTGGGTGAGAGACCCGTGGGGAGCTTAACAATGGCAGCTTTCATCTTGATTTTGATTTTGCTCTTTGCCTCCCAGATTTGTCTAACTCTTTCTGACTCTTTTCTACGGGTCTCTACTGAAAGGTCCTTTAGATGTGTGGCAGGCTTTTGGGCCTTGCTTTGGGCCAATCCTATTTGGTTGGACTTTTACTCTCAAGGAGATGGGTAACTTTGGATGCTTGAATTAGTAACTATGTTCTTTGTCCTTTCTGTATTGTACCCTAATTATATTAAAGTTCCTTTCCATTAAAGGTTTTATATGTTTGTCTTAATGCAGCAGATAGCAGAACCCATTCAGAGAGAGCAGGTTTGGGGGTTCTGTGGTGCTCCTCTCCCTGCCCTGTAACAGTTCTAGACAGTAAGTGCAAAGATCCTGAGGTACAGGAGTACTTGCAAGTGATTGGACAACACAGTGGCCTCTGTTGCTGCAGTGATGTGATCTCAGAGAGGAGGAGGCAATGAGGTCAAAAAGGTTAAAGGGGATGGGGGTGGTTGATAATTCATTAAGTAGGGACCATTTTGGAATGGATGTCCTGGAGTAGCTGAGAGGGCACGGCCACAGGTAAGCACGGTCACAGGTAAGCACAGGAGCCATTCTCTCACAGGTCAGGAGAGAAGTAAGAGTGCATGGGAACTGGGGCAGTGAACAATAGATTTGGTCATAGAAGCATGTAGAAGTTCTGTTCTAGTTTTACTTTTTCAAATGAGAAGCAAGAGCATTAGCTAAGAGCAAGACACTGTCAGTTAGTGGTACCAAGGTTAAATAAACAAGGATTACTGTTACATGCATGATACTAACCTGCAAACAGACTAACCATTGCAATATATATTTTTTGTAGGGTTGCGCGTGGACATTCCTGGAAAAGGGAACTGCTGAATTTAGGAGAGTTTAGCACTTCTGCAACTGAGTCATTTTCCTTACTAAAGTGAAAGAAATTAGGGCCTGCCTGGTGGCGCAAGGGGTTAAGCACTGCACTATGAAGCATCAGCAGCCACTGCAGCACAAGTTCATCCCTGGCCAGGGAGGTGACCCACACGGTGCAGTAGACCTCTCCTGCCTCGCCTGCTGTTCCCCTCAGAAGTGTGTTTCAGTCAGTCTGCCTGTTCTGTTCCCCACTCTGTCTCTGGTGAATCCTCTCACCCCTCTTCCTGCATCTCTGGTCTGTACTCCAGTTCCTGTATGCATAAATAAATAAATCTTTAAAAAAAAAAATAAAGTGAGAGAAATTAGGGCCTGCCCACCATGCGGATACATTCCTGTACAGCAAGAGGGAAAAGCAGAGAGAAAGTAGGGATGTTAAAAAAAGTGAAACAACAGACTGAAAATGGACTCGTGGTGGGTGGGGGGGTTGGTACCCTGACTAAATATCTAACCTCATTGCAGTTTCAGCTGATCCCCAAAGTAGAACTCTCAAACAATCTGGAGTTTCAGGTCAGCTCTAGTGAAATGATGGGCATGTTGAGATCCCCTGCCTTCCCTGGAAGAAAGGTGACCTTGCCTGAAATAACCCTTCTTTTCTTTTGCTAATAACCTCTCCAGCCCTCTTTCTGACTATAAAAACTGTCCTTTTTGTGAAAGCCTTTGCAGAGCCTTTCTACTTGCTAGATGGGATGCTACCCAATTCATAAGTCTTTGCATGAAGCCAATTAGATTTCTAAATGTATTTGGTGAATTTTGTTTCTTTGTTTGAAGCAGGACTGAAGCCCAGCATACCTCACATTAGCCTGGCCCCTTGTCCATGGGGCTTGTTAGCAACATACAGACCCGTGTTTCTAATTTGTCGACTATTTTTGCTTTTCCTAATTGTTATGAAGTCGCCCCATAGGCTGGAAGAGCCCAGTTATCCATCACTTGGCTATCGGTATGCTCAGTCCCGCTGAGTGTTGCAAACAGTTTTACTAATGTATACAACTTACACAAACAACCTACTATGCTAGTTAAGGTTGCAAAGGTCCAAACACCTTTCGGCTGACCTCCCCAGCATCACAGAGTTTAGAACAGAAGGAGTTAAGCCCTGAGCTGGAAATGGGAAGATATCCCAGCTCCCTTGAGACTGGAGGCCATACCACCTTCTCTTCATTGCTGCCTGGTCTGCGGACTGGGAAGTGAGAAGCCAAGATGGGGATACAACCTAAGAGAACTTTGAGGCTCAAGCAGCAATGCAAGATCACCCATTCTCCACTTGGTCACTAAAGACTGTGTCATGTCTGTCCAACCTAGGGATGAAAGCAGGAAGGGGGAGCCAGGCAGCCACCCCACAGGTGACGTTAAGGGACCAGCACTGCATGGTTGTGGACAAACAGTAGATCCTCAAGAGACGTTTGTTAAATGAGTAAGTGACTAAGCAACGGCTGGATTGGATAACAAGTGAATTCCAGCGAGAAGACCTTCACCTCCATCAGACACAGGGGAATAAATGTGTGAGGTGTGAACAAGACAAGAGAATAAATATTGCTCTTTTCTGGAGCTATTCTTCCAGAAATCCTGATGACCTATGTCCATTGTCATTATTATCACCTACACATTTTTTTCCTCAGTCTAGTATTACTTAGAAATACACTGGTAGCCAGCAAATAATTACAATGTTTAGAGCTTGGAAAGTTTGTTCTCTGACTAATTAAATTTTATGTACTAACTGTTCATGGAACATTATTCTAATATTGCACTACGGTCATTACCACCTCATGTACTGTAAACATCATTAGATTGACATCAGTGGCTGCTAGCGACTATTTTACGAGTTGTGCTGATAAACTCCCAGTACAGATGAACCTGAGACATATGTGAGCATCCCATAAAACAAACCCTATTGGAGTTTCCACATTCACAGGTGATAAAGTATCACACTCCGCACAACACATACAACTGACTAAGTGCATGTCAGAACTGCATCTTTTATCAAAGTATCTGATTTGCTAGGAAAATATAATATATACTCTGTGTGGCAGCTGAAAATAAATATACTTTATAACTCCAGCTGTGAAGATTCCCTAAGATGAAATCCTGGGACAATCCTGAAAACTTCAAATGTTCATTTGCGAATGTCACTTAAGAAGGAGTCCTTGAGGATTTACATTTATTTAGAGAACTAGCAACCACATAATATGTACAAATAATGATAGTCTTTTAAATTATAAAAAAAATCAGATAAAATATGCTGTATACTTTTAAATGTCAAGTACATACCATAAAAAAGAATTATACCTATATGATCCTACAAATTACATGAACCTTTGGAACACATTGAGAGTACACTATATTTTCCTGTCTCTAATGTTAGAGATTACTGATATGTATGCTGTATTAACACTCTTCACTACTCGAATATATCTCTGGCTTGCTTCCTGGATAAAAAGAAGGTTCTAGAAGGCTCCACAAGTACTCTAACCTATCTGCAGCCCCAGCTATATTCCTTTACTGCAAAGAAAAAAAATTCAAAATAAAAAAAATTCATTAGCTATTTTTTCAACCCATCAGATTTTTTGTTCCAGCTTATAAAAAATAATTAGATGATTACTATCATGATAATAGAGGTTCCCAAGGAATTTTGAATAACTGAATAGTAGTATAATTTATAAAATATAATGAGGAGTTACAAAAAGCTGTTTATAATACTTTTCAGCAAAAGGATAGACTTTAAAGAAGCTCTCTGGAATTGGCTGATACCCTTGAAAGTGGAAGCAAGACAGTTGTGTGGATTCCATGCAGGATTTGCCTCGAGCATCGTGGAGAGGGCAAGTAAGAGGGAGTATGTATGTAATCCTTCCCTACCATTCATCTGCATTATCTAGTTGTCTGAAAACTCCAAAGGGACTATACATCATTTGAGAGCAAGATTTATTTTTAAAATATCAGAACTGTAGTTGAAAAATAGATTTTTGTTGTATAATCTTAATGTGGTAGCTTGGGTTGCCAGAATCCTGTCTTCCTATTAAAAAAAAAAATCATTTCTGAAATATAAGCGAATGTAAAAATGTGCAATGCTTTGTAAACATGATTGCTAAAATCTGCATAACTGGATCTCTTGGCTGCCTAAATAACAGAAACTAGCTTCTGTCCCATACAGTGCCTCATCAATCTGTGTGCTGTAGAGAAGTCAGAGTCATTTGGTGAAACTGGAGTTTTTAAAGCTATGACAAGAGAAGTGACAGTCACTGAAATGCAATTTCCATGAGGAGACAGGTAGAATTGAAGATGGGAAGGAATCCAGACTGAGACTAGATTGACCCCAGTTTCTTAGGCTACACAAAATGTATCTAACTTTCCTTTGAGATGTATCTTCACAGAGACAGCAGAGCCTAGATATTTATCCACCAATGATACAATCTAAGCATGTGTAGAGGCAAATGACCTTAAAACTGAGAGAGTGCCAGCAGGGAGAAAGAAATAACAGAGCAGAGGGGCTACCTAGAGACCAGAGGCTCATCAACAGAAATTCAAAAGTCCAGTTATGTGAAGAAAAGCTGCTACCTACTTATCCATGTATGAACTGCCCTGTAAACAGCCAATGAATTTCAGTCCTATCCACATTCTTTTGCCCTTAATACACTTTTTAACCATTATAATTTAACTCCTTTGTTAAATTATCACCAAAATCAATGTAATCCATTTCCTTCCATTTCCTATATAGAGAGGAAGATTTGTGTTTTCCTCCTGCCTCCTTGCTAGTCAACTTGAAATAAAACTCTTTCTTTTCTTAAAACCTGGTATCATTGTTATTGGATTCTATGCTTGTTGGCCAGCAACCCCACTGCTTGTTAAAAGAATCACCAGATAGAACAAAAAGGGAAGGAATGCAAATTTGTTGAGCCCTTACTGTGTGCCAGAGACTTTATACCTTGTCTCATTTCCCCCTCATAACAACCACACGTGCTAGATTTCACCATTCTCCATAGACAGATTGGGACACTTGAACTAGGAAAAGTTGAATGAGTTGTTCAAAGCTCCATAGCTCAGTGAGCACCTAGGTCTGAGAATTGATCTGTTACTAATGACCTCATGAAGGTAGTCAATTTGGCCGTCCCATGTCAGAAAGGAAGACAATTTCTGCTCGTCTAGAGTTCCTCAATACCAGGCCTTGTGCTAGTCATCGGAGTTTAGATGACAGAAAATATTCAGTCCCTGAAGATGCCAAGAGATTGCAACAAGTCTTCTTCATCACAGCTAGGAACTTCTGAATACACCTCAGCATTTTCTCTAAACAATCACATCATTCTAAAACTGCTACAGCATGCAACCCTACACAAGGGGAAGGAGCATCCAGCTCAATGAACAGGTGCCACTGTCGCCACTTACATGCAGTCACCTTGAGTAACAACTCCCAGCACACCAAGAACTGAACTTAGGGAAGCTGAAAGGAGGAAGGAGAGAGGTGGATGCATAAACTGAGGTAGAACAAGGAAAAGGGGAAGACATGTGGGTGCAAAACAAGTGGGAAACCTGCTTCTGGTCCTAAGTTTTGACAGCTTTAACATTTTGGCAGATAATTGCAGTTGTTATCTTGATCTCATCATAGGTTATATGGTGCATTACTTTTTTAATTAGGAGGATTTTTTTTTCATTTTTGTACAGTGTATATTTCTTGTCCCCGTGAAATTCCCATCACCAATTCACCTTTGTACCATCACCATAGTCCCTTGTGCCCTTCCCACCCATTTTGTTCTTTCTCCCTCCTCCTCCCCTAGGGGATGTCTCAGATTTATAGTTGTCTGTTGATTTTGATTAATAACTTATTGTAATTAATTTTTTCCTTAGTCCCTTATTTGTTTCCTCTATATTAACCATCTGATATTTTTCCTTTTCTTTCTGGCTTATTTCACTGAGCATAATTCCTTCTAGCTCCATCCATGTTCCTACAAATTGCATGAGTTTAACTTTTTGATTGCTGTAATACTCCACGGTGTATATATACCACAGCTTCTTGATCCAGTCATCTATTTTGGGGTATATGGTACATTTTGAACTATGGGTCTCTCCTTCTGTCTCAGCTCTCTGAGACCTTCCTAACCCCTTATTTTGGTTCCCTGCCAGAAGGTGACTTAAACCTGTGGCAAACTTTTGGAACTCAGTCAACTAACTTTGGCCCAAGCTGAGTATTTGCCCACAAGGGAATAGGTAATTTTTGAAGTTTGACTTGGAGTTTGTTATTTGAAATCCTTTCTTCGCTCACTCGCTGTCTCCACACCAGTGAAATACCTTAGAGTACAATGAGTCTACTTTCTTTGCCATTGTGTGCATAGACAGCTGGATCCTTAGAATGGGTAAAATGGGTTTTTTTGCCTTAACAGTCTGTGGTCCTTGGGTATCCCTAAGCTCATGCAGTTTCAATAACCAGATCCAAAGGCATCCAAAAATCACAGAAAGCAACTGCCATGTAGTGAGTGCTTAAGTGTCAAGCACTGTTAGTTTCTTTAGAGAATCCAAAAGATACAAGAATTTGAAAAGACCAAATATATCCGAAGATAAGACCACCTGTGGGTGGAATTTGTGATAGTGTGCAAGTGCAGAATTATAACTTCCCTCATGTCTGAGTCTGCATCATCATAACATTCTCAATTGATTGACATCATCAGGACTTAACTTCCTACCCAGCGTGGAAGCTGGGGAAAGCCAGAACCTAAAAGTAACATCACAAAATCTTTCTGTATAATTACCGCAGACAGAAGAAAATAACTTCTCAAGTTATTGTAGCTATGACCCACTCATATGACTAGATTTGGTTGATAAAAGACATACTCAACTCATTTCTCAATGATTTTTTGGAGTTTTCTCCTGGCTACCTTTCAAGCTCTGATTTCAAAGGGGAAAATAATTTCACCTTTTCAATTTTGTTTATTCAGTAGGCTAAGGAAAGGGATTAGTAGGCAACTTGACATTTACATTTTAACTGCTCATTATGCTAACAATTCCCCCATTGTTTCCCAGAATTACAGCAACTACTTAGTTTCTAATCAATGCTTTTCCTCCAGGACCATGTTCTCTTCCTATCTACTGAGAAAAGATATTGGTTCCTCTCAAGATTTCATGCACTCAAATTCAGTAAAGCTTTAAAATAAAGTGTTTTTAGTGAGGTCTTTAAAAATATGTTCATGATGTTGCAATGCTTTCCTCCGATCAAAAGACTGAGGAGATGTGTTTGGGAAGGTAAAGAAAATATCAGATTGAAACATTAGTCAGAGCAGTTGTGCCTATGAGAAGAGGTGGCCTTGCTCCAGGGCCCAAAGCATACATGGAGATGCCTGAGGAATGCCCTCACCAGAAAAACCCCATTCCCAAGCCAGTTGGTTAACTGAAATGTCACTGACCCCAAAAACTTGTCACCAAGAAAATCTGCAATAAGCATATCATATTTTCTGTAGACAAGGAGAAATGCCAAGAAGGAGAAAGCCACTTAAATATATGACATTCCTGTGGGACTATGCAGCCCCTCCTTCCTAGGCCCCACCTGGCACAGGCACTTCCTGTGCAGCAGCTGCCTCACCACCTGACAGCTGAGAGCTTAACCAGCCATTGCTTGTTTCAGCTACATCCAGAGGTGACAAGGACAGGAATCCCCAAGGGCCCAATGCCAGTGCAAAAATGACAAAAGAGAGTAGGAGCCACAATTCTGAGACAGTGGGGGCCTCCCTGGGACCCTAGGACTCTGTTGGCATCTCCCGAATGGCACCAGGCTGTGTATTATCTGAGTTACTTCTTGGGTTCATAAATTCTTCCTGACTCCCCTCCCCACCTGTCAGATGAAAAGCAATTTGTGGGAGTTAAAAAAACTGTCTGAATAAATTAAAAGATCTAATTGGTTTCAATTAAGCCACTCATGAATCGGTTTCATTAAGCCACTCATGAATCTAGAATGCCAAAATACTCCACAAGAGCCTGCATACAATGTAAGCTTTTTGTAGTCAGAAACATGGCAAGACAAAATTATCAGTAAAAGAAAAGAAGAGGTGAACTACCTTCCCATGGGGGGAGGCAGAGAGGTCTTAACAAGCATGTTACCTCCCAAGTGCTGACCAGGAATGTTGAAACTGATTGGTCTAGATTCTCAGTGGGCAGAGGCTGAAACTGCAACTGGGTTAAGTCTTGGTGGGGGGTCCTGAATGAATCACTCCATTTTGAGCCTGTTGCCTATTTTTTAAAATTGAGTATGCTACTATTCATTTAACAATTATGCATTAATTTTTTCCCCTTATGCCTGTGCTGGACTAGTGACAACAGAGGATTAAGAGACAATATTTGTCTCATAGAATTTTCTAGAGTGTGAAATTGTCACTGCAAATGAGTCAACAATACTGTAATGGCAATTATGATGAACACGAATCAGAGGGGATAACAGGAATCATTGTGCCTTGCACTTCATGGGAGCTTAGGCAAGAGAGGCCAGGTTGCTGCCCGTGAGCTGTGGACCCACGACTTTCCCAGAGTGGGAGGAAAGTGGCCTCATGTGAAGAAGCTCTGTTTTTGTCCCAGCTCCCCGGTGACTTACATGGCACTCAACATCTCAGCCTCCGCTCTGTTCCAAAATGGAAGGATTGGACACTAGTTTTTTGGTTTGTTTGTTTTTTTCAGGTAAATTCTCATAAAACATTTCTGTTTTCCTGATATGTACAAATACTGTTGATACATGTGGTCTATAAGGGTGGGGGCATAGACTGAAAGAATCACAGTGTCACTTAAAGACTCTTTCCAGAACTTTTCCTTGTCATAGGAATGGTTCCTGAGATCTTGCTGTGAGACAGGAGTTGCATTAGCATGTTGCTCATATAGAAAACCTTCAAGACTCTGATGTGCCCATGGAAAAGGTGCTGTGTCTATAGTCTTCAATGTGCAAATGAAGATGTAATGACCTGGAAAGATCAGCGCCCTTGTCCAAGTTCACAGTCACTGACTGCAGAATTGGCACAGGAATGGAGCTAGTCAGAACATGAGCTTCTGCTGTTGTCTATCATTTTATGTGAGTTCTTCACGTTTACTGCAGCTGAGGCTGGATGCTAGCTCCCTGCCCAATAAGAAGCTTCACTCTGGAACAGTGATAAGCAGAAAGTAGGTGGAAAGTTAGCTAATAGGTTTCCTAAACTAAAGAAAATACAGATCAGAGATAAGAAGAATGCAGTGTTTGATGTCCTATTACTCAGAGATTGACTCAGCAGAACAGTCCTAGAACTGCATATGGCCCCAGATCTCCATCGAAACAGCCCACTTGGCAGCGATGGGGCTATGGATTCGGGAATAATATGAAAATCTGCACCCGGCTCTCTCTAATGTATTTATAGGCCTAACAAAACCATTCTTCATCACTAACAACATGAAGCAAGTTTGACTGCTGCAAGGATTACTCAGCATTCAGAAGGACATGACCTATCTGGATAAAATGTTTTGCAGCAATTTGATTGAAATTTAATAAACATCTAATAAACATTTGAAAATCTAATCTTTGTGATGTGATTCCAAACATGTCATTTTATTCCTGAGTTAAATGTAAAATAAGACATCCATGTAGTAAAATTTAGTTTGGTTATATAAATGTGATATCTCTATTGTAATGAGAATTATAATTCATACTCTTTACTGAGACTTTAGGTATATTAGGTCATTTAATCTTAAAGAAAACTCTGTGAAGTCTTAATATTCATTCTTAGTCCATAAATGAGAAAATAAACATCAAATAATTTATTTCCCAAGTTCTTAAACTTAGTGAAATGAAAAAAACTGCTTTAAAACAAACAAACCAGAACAGGATTAAATATCTACTGAAATGAGACTCTCCCAAGCCAAAAAATGGCAAAACCTGAGACCTTTTGAAATGGACATTTCCTTGCATGATAAGAAAGGAATCAATATAACCCAAAATTAGACTCACCCAAATGCAGCTGAATGATTTTTGAAAAAAGAGAAATGATAATCTTTTTAACAAATGGTGCTGGAGGAGCAGAATATCCCACATGCAAAAAAAAAAAAAAAAAGAATCTAGACACAAACCACTCATAGCAACCATTCAAAGCATCCCCATTCAAATGAGAGACCAAATTCTGTTACAACCCAGGCAGGAGGGCTGATACTAGAACAGCACTGTGGTCTGGACTCTGTCTCCTATTTCCTAAGTGAGGTGGCTCCTGGAAGGGGCACAGCTGATTGGCCATTCTGTGAACATTTAAAAAGGAAGAATGCACTGGGGTTGTTCTTTTTCATTAGAGCTGTTGTGGAAAGCAGCAGCCCTGCAGGAGTGGCAACATGTACCCCACTCTACCCCCACTCCTCAACTTTCACTCCTTACCCCATGGAGGATTCTCTGACTTTAGCAGGTGTTGCTCTCTCTGTACCCTGCCAACTTTGTAACTGCAACTCCATCTCGCACCATCCATCAGGAAATGGACCTCTTCACTCTCTCTCTCTACCCAGCTAGTTCTTTGTTACTTCTTAAAATATCCTTTTTTCTCTTTTGCTGCACCAAAGATTCTTTTGTTTGTATTTGTGGTGGTCAATGGCTGGACCCAAACCAGTGCGAAAGTTTCGGACCTGGTGAGTATTTTTTAGACTCATTGCCCTATAATAAACCTATGCCTTTTATTCAAATTAACTCAAAATGAATCAAGAATCTAATTTAAAACAAATTATAAAATTTGTATAATGATGAACCTTACAAGGATAGTACAGGAGAAAATGTAGGTGACTCTGGATTTGGCAACAACTTTAAGAACTAACACCCTAAGTCCAATTTATGAAAAATTAAAATCTTCTCTTTGTTAAGAGAATGAGGAGACAAATTTTATATATATATATTTATATATATTCAAAATAAGCAAAGAGCTCTTAAGACCAGCAGTAAGAAGAAATAACTACATTTCAAAATGGGAAACGGTCTTGATTGTGAGAAATTCTTCAAATTTTCTCTTTGTTGTATTGTAATTCCCTTCTTAAAGGGTCTCAATCTGATAGACAATATTGGGAGGACCAGAGAGGCTAGATCTAAGTAGAGATGTTTAAACTTACACATCAGAATGACCTGCAGAAGCTTTAAAAAATACTGATTCCAATAAAAGAAAAATGAATAGGCAACTATACATCAGAGACATTGTGCAGGGGAGGGGAAAGGAGAGGTATCAGAACAGGGGAGGGAAGAACACAAGGGACTACGGTGACAGTGCAGGGGTGAATTGGAGGTGGGAATTCTATGGGGACTACACCTGAGTAAAGAAAGCAAATATTGCACAAAAATGAACAATGATGAACAATACAAAGAAATAAATTATATAAAAAATTTAAAAATATATACTGATTCCTAGAGAGAAAGACAAATACTAGATGCTTTTACCCATGTGAAATATAAAGAAACAAAATAAAGGAGCAAATAAAACCAAACCAATACAAACTATAGAAATCTGATATAGAACTGGGACTGGGGAGTAGAAAGAAGAAGAGGCCCAATGCAGTATGATGGAGGGATGCTGGGGACATGGTGTCGGGTGTGGTATGGTAACACGCATTTGAAGAAGTGGAAACCTATACTCCTGAAACATATACAGTGTTTTAAACCAACATTACTGCATTATGAGATAATTTAACTGAAATAAAAGATTGGTTCCTAAGCTTCACCCCCAGATTTTAATTGACCTGGGGGTGAGGTCTGGGCATATCAGGATTTTTCAAAACTCCCCAGGTGGTTCCAATGTACAGCCATGTTTGAGAACCACTGAACCAGAAAGCATAAGAAGCTTGTTCTATTCTACCTCTCCTTGGGTTTCTAGGGCAAGGGGCTTCTGTCTGGGACACTTTGATGCCTTCTGGTCCTTGATGGCAGGAGGACAGAGGTACACACCTGCCTGGCTGTACCTGGACCATGACTCAGTAGGGTTCCAGAATGAGTTGGTGATTAGAGGAAGAAGCCCTTCCTAAAGGGACCCCCTCATGTTAAGGGGAATGAGGCAGAAAGGGCAAACCCAAGATAACTAATAATATCATACTTTCTGAGCTCTTGTCTCAGGGTACAAATGAAGTGTTCCTGTCCCCCTCTGGGTTCTGTTCATGTTGGATGGGTAATCCAAACAACATGAGATGGGCTAGCAAAGAAATACAATCAATTTAATAACACATGTATGGAAAATTTACATACTTGTAAATTCTAAAGAATAACAGAGGAGCAGAACAGGGATATTTAGGGACCTGGGGCATCAAGGGGAGAGAAGGGAAAATTCCTTATGACAGACAAGAAAGGGTTACCTCACCCTTATTGTGGAAGTAAAAATGAGATTCTTAGAGAGAACATGTTTACTACTAAACTACAAGTGGATGAGACTCCCCAAACCACATTCTTCTAGATCATAAAAGGGGGGGCAGCGATTGCTTCTGAGATTAAAAGAAGAGAAGGAGTTTAAGACATGATGATCTCTACTTTGATTAGGGAAGAGTGAAGGACTTGGGCAAGGACAGATGCTTCTCTTTAGCCTCAATAGATTTCATTGCTCTTGGCTCAAAATACTTTGCATGCCAGAGCAAGGCATCTTGAGGAGACCAGTTCTGAGAATCTGGGGTTGTTTTATTTGGACACTTACAGGGCTAAAGAAAGTATTCCTTTTGTCTGTAGTGAGTGACCAAAACCAGCCTGATGCCTAGGTCTGTGCAATTGGAGAACCCAGACTTTGAAAGCCCCAAGGAAGTAGAGATTGTCCAATTTTAACCTTACTGGGTCATTTGATGCAACCACATGTGAGTATGTGACAAGAAGTCCAGAGGAAGGTTACATTTATTTTCAAATACCTGAAACATTCTTCCATTCTGTAGACTGTATTCACTTTGTAAGTCATGGGGATGATCACAGAGTTATTTGCTATTTTTGTAATAAGACTTGCAATCAGGGCTGCTGAGGAGAAAAATAAAGTCCTGTGAGCTGACAGTGAGCACAAAAGAATTTAAAAACCCATACCAGCTTGAGGTGTTTTATCAGGGACACAGAGCTCAATTCAGCTATTTAGGTAGCTGTTTGTTCAGTAACGCTCAACAAAAAGTAGAAAACAAAATAGAGGAGGAAAGTCTGTAAGTCAGTGTTTCACTTTGTCAGAATCCAAACAGCATGAAGTCTCCACATGGACACTCTGGTGTCCTCTGGTCCTAATGGCGGGAGGACAGAGGTGCCCCCTGCACTATCCTTCCACTCCAGCAAGTCCAGGGCCTTGTCTGTCTACGGGACTTAAGTGATGCTTATCAGCGCCCAGCCTCAGGAGGTGAAAGCAGATAAGGAAATATGATTTCACTTCAAGGTATGGTCGACAGTATTGAACAGACCAAAGGGACTAGATCTAAGAAGTGTCACTTAGCATTGGCTGCTCACATTGGCCTAAGAAGATTAAAAAAAAAATAGCAATGCCTGAGTTTCACCCCCATTACCTCTGTCATCTGCCTTGTGTGACTGTGAAGTTCAAAAGACACAAGCCACATGTATAATTGAGTACTTGGGAAGTTACTGTGGCTGTTCAGCTTTTGAGGGCAACATTTTGTGGCGACCAGTGTGAGGGACAGGTGAGAGGGCCAGTGTCCGAGCAAGGTGGTCTGCCTTGATCCTGTCCGTCACTGCCCGTTGACATGACCATCATTGTCAACTGTATCAGCTCAGAAAATGATGGACAAGGGCAACATTTTGAAGAGTGATTTTCTTCTACTGAGCAAAGAATAAATGGAAACTACAAAAGGAAGATGTAGTTAGAGGCAGTCCAGAGAAAATCTTTGCTGGGCACTTGTTGTGCAATAAAGTTCTAGGACGTGGATGGAGCTTAAAGGGATTATGCTCAGTGAAATGAGTCAGAAGGAGAAAGAAAAATACTGGATGATCTCCCTTATAGGAGGAATAATATGAGAGCAAAGAAAAAATAAAATTAATATAACATCAATAACAACAAAAAACACAACAACAAGACAAAATGAAAATAAGCAGACAGCTACAATGCTGAGACGTTCTGCAGGGAACAGGGAAGGGTTGGGATCAAGGCAGGGACGAAAGAGCACAAGGGACTCTGGTGATGATGCATGGGTGAATTGGTGGTGGAAATTCTATGTGGACTACACCCAGAAAAGAAAGCAAACATTCTATGAAAAATAAATAAAAGGGGGAAAGAAAAGTTCTAGGGAAGTCTCATGGAAGGACACTGCCTCTGCTAAAGGAACTCATAGTTTATTAGAGGTGACAGACCTAGAGATACACAGCACCCACCCACTGCTCGCTGCTGATGTGTGAAGACTTGGGAGCACAGGGCCCAGGCACGGGTTTTGTGGAAAGCTCCCCAAAAAGAGGAGCTGCTTGAGCTTGGTGCTGGAGGAGTAGTCAGACTAGTGGACTTCATGAGAGGTATGTTCTGGGCCTTGGGACTGTGTAGAATTTTCCTACAGAGTGGAGAAGGAGCATGAGGATATATTCAGGTGTACTAATTGGTTCCCAGGTCAGTCATGCTCATGTCACTACTGAATAGTCACTTGTGTGGAGTATGATGCCCAGAGAATGTCAGGTCCTAGGTCGGTACCCAAGTCCTGCCTCTCCTCACTCTCTCCACCTTCTGCCTCCATCCTGAATAGACTGCATCTCTGAGCCCCCTCGCCTTCTTCTCCTCCATGGTGCAGTGTGAATTGGGAGAACTGATAACCCACAGTCAGCTCTGGGACACAGCCTACCCTCTCAGTACCTCAGGGTTAATCAAGCAGTTGTTACCAAGTTCATTTTTGGTGGAATTTATAGTGTTTTCCCACCTTCTCTATAATGGTATAAAAAGGGGAAGTTTTGGACCAGAAGATTGTGAGTTTGAGTTCTTTCTCCAGCACTTGCTAGTGAAGCAAACTGGCACATATGTCCTCGTAAGGTTTGTGACTATTCCTAGGTCATGTGAGGAGGGACCTAAGCAGAGAACTTGGGGAGGGCACCCAGTAACTTGGAGCTTGCCTTCCCCTCTCTTTGTTTGTCCCAAGCCAGAGACATTCTAAGATAAACACAGCCCAAATAAGTTCTTTTTAGTGTAGTTTCTCCACACTTCACCTTAAAATTCCCACTGAGATACAAGCTAGGTTGCAGCCTAGCACTCACAGGAGTCACTGTGAACTGACCTGTTCTTTTCCACACAGTGCTTCCCTCATTCTTAAGCCCTTCCAGCTGAAATGTGCCCTCCTGGAAACGGCATGGAATCTTATTGAGCTGCATGTGCCCTTACAATCTTAACTTGAGGCAAAGCATTGCACTGTGTCCCTCTTGCGTTCTCTCAGAATTCCCTCTATTCCCAGTTCCTTCCCTTCCCCTGCTCCCCTCACTAACTGGTATTAGCACTACATTCTTGCACACCTTCCTCCCCTCCCTCCCATCCATGCCCACTCCCTCTCCTGAGGGGAATACCATAGCTGTCCTTCCTTTACTTTTAGGTAGGTATTCACAAGTTCTTACCTCAGATGTGTGGAGGAAGAGGTCTGAGGAAAGGCTGCATGGAAAAAGACAAAAGATCAACTTCTCTCAGGTTTCTTCCTTATTTCTGGTGCAATATCTGCCCCTCTGCCAGCAGAAAAGACAAGGAGAATCAAACTGGCCAAACTAAATCTCACAGCAATTGATTTTTGAACTCACTTTATCCTTGGTATAATTATCTCAGCTATTCTTAAAAGATTTTGCCATATTATGTGAAAAGATTTAGTGACTTGAACAATTACTTGAATTCAATTACTTCAATCTCGGTAATTTCTTTACAGTAAAGATGATAGTGCCTTCAACATAGTGAATCAAAATATTCCTAATACTCTTTTACTTGGCAGCTACAGGCCATCATTGTGATCTATGTGGTTTCCAGGCAGGTAAATAATGGCAGGAAAACATTAGAAGCATGGCTGGCAGCAATGTATTTTAAGTGCCTATGCACAAGCCATTTTTCATAAGGACTATTCAATTAGATTTCCAAAGGAAATGAGAAAATAGAGTTCTTACCATTTAATGCTAAAAGTATTACACAACAGTTTACTTCTTAATATTTTTCAAGACGTCTTCTTAGTCAGGAAATATGCAAATTCCCGAAGAAGAAAGAGACTCAGCACAAAAAGGATATCCTAAAGGATGTCTCTTTCAATTAGATTTCATGAGTTCCCGGGAGGCAATGATTTAGCGACAGGCTTCCCGTGCTTCCATGCAGTTTTCCTCTGCAGAGCTCAAGTTCCATGTTCCTGAGCCTCCGGCAGAACTAACTTCTTGAGCAAACCCCTTCTCCTTTCCTAGCCCTTCATTATAATCCCACTCTGCTCTCACCACACTGTGCTACCCAGTGAGACTCATGAGCTCCTATCAGAAGCATTTAATCTCCCAATAAACATTTTTAGAGCATAATTCAGTCCATGACTGTGACTATCCCTCAGATTCTAGGTACAGTCATTATTCTTAGTTTTGGTTCCCCAGAGGCCAACCATAAGACCACTGTTAGAGTTTGTCAACAAATTGAGGCAAACAGGAGTTAATGTGGGGTCTTAGAAATTGCATTTCAGACCAAAGGGAACATGGGGGGGGGGCAGAGAGAGGGGAGGGCAAAGATGGGGAGGAGGGCATAAAGAGCATAAGGGACTGAGGTGATGGTGCATGGGAGAAATGGTGGTGGGAACTCCCTGAGGACTGCAAATGATGTTAAATACAATTAAATAAATCTAATAAAAAATTGCATTTCAGGCGAATATGGAGTCAGTGCAAAACTGAACAATGCTCCCCAAATGATACCAGGAAATTATAGTATCTAGAAGTTTAACTGTCTGACAATTGCTTTGAACAGCATTTACTGATGGTAAAGTAAGAAGTAGCTGTCTCTGTGTGACTGGTCCATTGCTCTCTCAACCATCACCAAAATTTACAATTGTGCTCCGAGATGTTCATTTGTAGCTCTAGTTTCCACCGGGTGTTATCCAGGTGGAGATGTGTGTAAGTTACACCATCCTTAGGGCCTCTAAGGCTCCAGTTCAGCTTCTTTGTAACTCTCCTTTTTCTTCTCATTTTCATACGTGCAAGTAGTTCATTTAGGAGGTGATCTTAGGAAATGCCAGCAGGAGAGTGGAGAAGAAACATAAGAAAGGGAAAGAAGCAAATGAAGTTTATCATAAGAAAATTACCATTTTAGGTGCACAGGCACAGAATGACAACTGTTTTTTGTTTGTTTGCTTGTTTGTTCATTTTAGAGTTTTGTTTTTTTAAAATATCTTGTTTAATGTTTACTGTGGGTCCCAGAGAACCCCAGAAAGAAGGAACAATGTCTGGTGTGAGAAAGCTGACTATTTTTATGTACCATCTTCACCAATCAGTCAACCATTTATTGCTGACTCCCAATTTCTGTTTTATTGTGGAGGAGGAAAACTGGGTTCTTTGAGTTCTAGAAAGCTCTCAGGCAAAGAAATCCAGGTGCCTGCAGCTGGAAGTCCAACAAGTGTACACTGAAGTTCCAAGGACAGAGTCCTGTGGTCACGGCATGGCAAGGACCTCCAGTCACTGCAGTGCTCCATTGCGTGAATAGGTCCCTTCAAATGCTTTCTGTATACCCAGCTAGTGCTGGCAAGTAGAGAGTGTCATTCCTGTCTATTACTAGTGACTTTACTGAGAAAGATTCTGAGATTATGTTAAAGGTCAGTAGGAGGGACAGCCTGTGTTTGATCAGACAGCTCTGTTAGGAGTTGGATCAAGACTTGTGTATCTTACCTGATGTTTATTGTCTGAATCCTGGCATTATTCCCAAAATGAAGAGCAGTACCAAGTTCGCAGAGGGCTCGCAGAAAAAGCAAATGCAAAGGAGGTGATAGGCAATCTGGATTCTATGGAAGAAACTCCTCTCAAATCAAAGTCTCTGCTGGCCATCTCAGCGGTGGGGCAAGCGCACTGCAGGATGCCACCTAGCACCAGTATTACTTTTATTAGACTTCCCGACATAATCTTATCTAAGCCTTGGAACAGAAGCAGAAAAACTTACCTGGGACATAAAGTAAATGGATTAGTCTGTGTGATGGCAAATTTTAGAAGAAGACTGAACATTTTTTTCAAAGTTTCAACCTACAATTTTCCTAGGTTAAATATTAATGTTTTCTATTAAATAATGTAGCTGTTATAGACTAACCACAATTATATGCTTTTGCAAAATCAAGAGATGAATAAACCAGGTCTTTAGAACTCCCAAAGTCTAAGGAAAAGGATGATTTACATTTTATCCAGACATCTTGAGAGTGTGGTGTTTAAGAGCACAGACTCTGGATTTTAATCCTGACCGTCACACTTATAAGCAGAGATCTTATAACCTGGAGATACTTATGTAATTTCTTTGTGCTTCATTGCTATCTACTTGATGTGGTTTTTTGGAAATTATATCTGAAAATACCTGTTAAATTAAAGTAGTGCCTGGTATATAATCAACACTAGATATATATTTGTTCTTTGCTTTTACTGTGGGCACAGATCAGGAGCATTGCGTTTCCTGTCTGCGGAATCAGGAAGATTTGAAAAAGTTGCTGATGCTTGAGCTGGGCACTGAAGGAAGAAGAGGATTTTTATCAATAAAAAGGGGAAGAGGCTCCAGCAGGCAAAAGGAAGCCACATGCAAAGGGATGGAGGAGCCAGCTGGAGAAGAGGAATAAATGTCATATATTTTTTTCTTTTTTTTGCCAGACAACTGTATTTTAAAAATGTAATCAAAACTGTATTTTGAAACAAACAAACACAAAAAACAACAACCCATATTTTGAAAATATAGGTGGTAGAGCATGGACTTTTAAAAATACGACTTGAGCAAAAGAATCCATGAGCATATATAATAGTTATCGGAGTTCCCCACTCCGTTTTCTCTCTGTTCAACAAATACGCACTGAATCTAAAATTAAAACATACCAACTTGAGTGTCGCGAGTGATTTAACCCAGGCTGGACCTCTATGGCAGCCATACCGGCATTGACCCTGTGCTATCTCAGACCTGCCGCGCCACGGGATTCAGAGACAAGCGGGAAAAAATGCTGCATATAGAGACCCCAGGTGCCTTTGTCTGGGAACATGGGCAGAAAAATCAGCAGCTTCCATTAAGACAGCTCTAGAAATCCAGCTAAACTGACCTTCCTGAGCCTCACCACAAAATTACGACTTAGTATGCAACCCAATTTTGTGCGTTGAATCCAGGAAAACAATTTTGTTAAAATTTCTCTCTGACTTCTTGTTTGTTTGTTTTTTTTTTTTTCCTTACATAGGCCATCTTGCAGGAGGCACTTGAAGGACAAGGTGAGAAAAAGATAAGAAACAGGGATTTACAAAATGTATCAGTCACCCAGTAGGAGCTCTCTATTTTAACACAAAACAGGCAATTAACAGAGGAGTTAAATGCCATATGACATTTTTTTTTAAGATTATTTATACATACAAGAACTGGGGTACAGGCCAGCGTCCAGGGTGGTGAGAGGATCCACCAGAGACAGAGCGGGGAGCAGAACAGGCAGATCACCTGAAATACACTGCTGAGGGGAGCAGTGGGTGAGACAGGAGAAGTCTGCTGTGCTACGTGGGTCCCCTCCCTGGCCAGAGGCAGGGATCGAACTCGTGCTTCAGTAGCTGTTGTGTGCTTCATAGTGAATTGCTTAACCCACTGTGCCACCAGGGAGGCCCCAATACCATTTGACATTTAATTGGAAATTAAACACCACTAAAAACCATTTAAGCTGAAAAGATCCTTTGACTTGGTCTAACTTAGTTCCTTTGTTGTCACATCCTTCAGGATCCTGTGGGTGGGTGACAGCCCCTGTTGGCACAGCCTGGGCTAATGTTCTAGCTGGGAAATACTGAGAAGCAATTACTCTTTGTGTTGATTAAACAACATTTACAAGTAACACACTGATTTCATGATTATTTTCACAAAAATACAGAGCAAGTCTGATCACAGAAATAGAATACAAGTCACATATTTGATTTTGCATTTGCTGGTAGTATGGGATAGAAAAACTCTTTTCTCCCTCCAAGTTTCTTTGGTCTAATAACAATATTGTCATGTAATTGATTATAGGGGGAAAAGACAAATTTAATTTCACACATATAGTTGCCCTCTAGATAGGTGATCTAAAGAAATGACAAGAGCATTTTGCTTTATTATCTTTTTTAGACAAAGAAGAATGGAAAAGGGAAAAAAACTCACAGATGCCTGACAGAGTAACCGTCCGTCTACACAGGCTTTTGGGTTCTAAGTTCCGTATCTTTGGGGCTCAGGATGCCTTCTGCCCTTCCAGTTACAGAAGTGGGCTTCCTATGTGGGGGATTCATCTCCTGCTTGTAAGAACAAAGAAGTGTGCAATGCTCTTCTTGCAAAGGCTGTTTCTTAAATAACTTTAGTTCAAAATAATCAACATGCAAAAGTGACACTTTGGGGCAATCCACTCAAGCTGCATCCATAGCCACATTGAAGAAAGTAAATAACTTTTCTGCATTTTATTTAACTCAATTTTAACATCATATTTAAACATGTAATCAATCTAAAAAGCATTAATGAAATCTCTTACACAGTTTTTTTGTAACAAGTTTTTGAAATCTTGAGGGTATTTTACCCTTAGAGTGTGTCTCAATTTGGGCAAGTCACAACTCAAGTGCCCAGTGGCCACGTGTGGCTGATGAATGTCACATGGAGGGTACAGGTGTGGGCAATGGAGCTTCATCTGTTCCCCTGTCAGGGGTTTATATTCATTCATTCATTCATTCATTCAGGGAATATGCAGAGGGGCCACCTTCGTGCTTATAACTGTGTATGAAACAAATATACATCTTTCTTGCTTTCAGAGATCTTGGAGTCTAATGCAGGAGACCAAAAATAGGCAGGTAAACAAATTTTTGCAAGGCAAGTACAAATGCACATATGTGTGCATACTCATGTACAGGATTCATTAGCTTTGAATTGAGGAAGATCCTAAAAAGGAAATGACTGGGGCACTGTTAGACAGGCATCAGAGCCTGGTGCTCTTTCAGATCATGAATCAGGAATCACTTCTTTGAGTTTATAATAGCTCAGCCCAAACCTAAGAAGAAGAGGCCAGTGCTTTGAAGAAGCAACCAGCAAAAAACATTCCAGTTCAAGTAATAAAACTCAAAGAAAGAAACTGAAAAAGGCTAACATGACTAAATAAAGCTGGGGGGGGGGGGGAACCTTGAGTTTCCTAGACTTGTTCCCGTGCTAGAGACAATGATCACATGGCATGCAATGTTCATTTCCTTGCTAAATATAGAAAACAGTCATAACTCGATGGATGCATGGGCCTGATTAGGAAGAGCAGAAAAATGGCATGTGGATATGAATAATTCCAAAGGAGAGTGGCAGGCTGGTCCATGGTGAGGTCAAAGTTATCCTTAAGTAATATAGGGGTCTGAACATAAATGAGGTGAGCATCAATCATGGGACTATATTGGCATGTTAACCCCTCTCCCCATAGGAACCCGCTACCATTTAATTGTGGATTAAAACGCTAGGGAAATAATATTGTAGTGTTACCTGGGAGAGCCATCTCTTAGAGCTCTGTTCCTACCAGTCTAGGATCTCCTAGTGTCAGGACCAGAAAAGGGTAAAGGCAAACTTCTAGTAGTCACTTACTATCAGGAACAACCACAATGAAATCATGTCCGAGAAATGAGCTGTTGAAACCTCTAGAGGAAAGATCTCACATTTTCCTTGAAAAAATAAATGGCTTCTTGTAGCTTAAGCATTTCCCAGCAAACTTCCCTTAAAGTCTGTTGGGCACTCTCCTATCAGAGTTCAGAGGCATTATTGAATGCTTTGAAGGCAGAGCAAGAACTTTAATTTTTTAAAAAGGTTTATTTTTATTTATTTATGCATACAAAAACTGGGGTGCAGGCCAAAGGTGCACAGGGTGAAAGGACTCACCAGAGCCAGAGTGGGGAGCAGAACAGGTGGATCCATTGAAATTCACTGCTGAGGGGAGCAGCAGGCAAGGCAGGAGAGGTCTGCTGTACCATGTGGGTCAGCTCTCTGGCCAGGGATCAAACTCATGCAGCAGTGGCTGGCAATAGCTTGATAGCACTGAGACTTAACCCCTGGACCACCAAGGAGGCTCCCAGAGTAGGTATTTTAAATGGATGCAGGAGTTGGGGAGGCAGAAGGAGGGCAAAACAACTATAGTATAAGCCTCCTCTGCTTGCTTTCTCTGGAACACAGTGGAAATACTTATCAAAGTGAGTCTAGCTTTTCCTAGATAAAAAGTTCATGTCCTCTAATTTTTTTTTTAAGATTTATTTATTTATGCATACAAGCACTGGGGTACAGGCCAGAGGTGGGGGGCAGTGAGAGGATTCACCACAGACAGAGCGGGGAGCAGAACAGGCAGATCAACAGAAGTACACTGCTGAGGGGAGCAGCGGGCACAGCAGGAGAGGTCTGCTGCACCATGTGGGTCCCCCTCCTGGCCCGCGGCAGGGATCGAACTCGTGCTGCAGTGGTTGCGGTTTGCTTCATAGTGTGTTGCTTAACCCACTGCGCCACCAGGGAGGCCCTAATTCATTTTTTTAAACACCTTTTTATTACTCTGTGGACTTGTCAAATTGTCTTTATGTTCTCCAAAACTTCTTCAATTGCAGGAAGCAAAAAAGGTCCTGAAAATTCCCATCAATAGAGACAAGTCATGGAAAATGGACTGATTTTCCCACTAAATGCCACACCTCCAAATCATCATCTCCATCATCTGCTGGGCACCGAGATGGGTCTCGAAAGGAAAAACACATTAGACCATTATCAGTCATAGAGTTTGATTCATGCCATCAGATTATCAGCAGGACAACAAGGTGGGTGTAATGAGCTACAGGACAGGAGAGATTTGACAAGGGAAGATGGGCAAACATAGTTAGAGAGAGAAGAAATGCCAGGGAAGACTTGAGGCCCCCAGTAGAGCCAGGGATGGCAAGCCTGTGCAGAATATCAGATGGGGCCATTTGGAGACCACGGAGACTGAAAAACCTAAGGTCAGAAAGGAAGACAAGATTCAGGAACTTCTTAGAAAGACAAAATTCATCTTCCAAAGTTTTTCCCAAGGCCAGGCTACAAGAAGTGTGAATCCTCTTATGACGTCAGACATGTGAATTGCTTGCATCATGCATTGCTCTCCATTATTCAACATGCATTTATGAGTGCAAATGCAAGGCACATAATGCAAGGCACACTCAAGTGCTGGGACACGCTCTGTCTTAAGGACCTGCACTTTTGGATACATCTGGGTGATTTCAACCATCTTTCAACATGCTTTCTCAGTTACCATTTTGACTTTCCATGTGTGCACTCAGCTGACCCCTGCTGCTTATGCTGTATGACCCCGCCTCTCCTGCTGCTTCTCACACTGGTGATCAGAGAAGAGATGGAACTACTAGCACTTACTGCTGTGCCAAGCACTCTGCTTACATGATTTCATTTGTAACTTATAACAGCTCTATGCATCTTATCTTACAGGTAACTCAAGTTTAGAGGCCTACATAGCTTGCCTAAGCATGGTAAGGGGGAACAGTCTGGCATGGGAAAATAACTTCATCTTTCTGTGTCTCTGGCATTATCTATAAAATGGGGTGATAAGGTGTGCCTTCCTCACCGAGGACAGCGAGAAATAAATGCATTAATACGAAAGCACTTATACAGTTACCTGGCATACAATACATACATACATATAATAAGTATATGCGGCAGTATATTCTAGTAGTACAATAAGAATAATTTTAAAAAAGGGTTACTGTAGAAATATCCTATGGGTTTATTTTTAAAAACATTTCTATACCAGATCTGCCATCGCAGGTAGAGAATTTTTGCTGGCTGCCTTAAAGTTGTGTGTCCTTTTTTTAGTGCCACAATTCTTATTAATCAAAGTTTACTTCACCACTTAATTTTCAATAACAAGATACTTAAGAAAATATGCTATAGCTACTTAATGGTATTTAAGCAATTTTGGAACAAAAGGACTAGTAAAATGCCCAAAATGGAAACATAGTCTACAAACATTAAGTAAGAAGAGGTGAGGTGTAAAATTATGCAAATACTAGGATGAGATGCCTATAAGGAAAATAGACTGGATAGCAAGATAAAAATTGTTACTTTTTTTTTCTATTTTCTTTTTTTTTAATTTTTATTTATTTATTTTTTATTAAAATATTTTAAAATTTACATATACTTGCCATTATTTGTAATCCCCATGTATTCCCCATCACCATCTCACCAGTGAACCATCACCTCAGTCCCTCGTGCTCCCATCTTCCCTCAACCCTCCCTCTCCCCTCCCCACCAGGTGTCCCCAGTCTGTCCTTGTCTCCTCATTTTTGGT
>JAGFMF010011493.1:3873078-3913560 GCA_019455555.1 Galemys pyrenaicus
ATATACAATGGAATAAAGACAGCCTGTTCAATAAGTGGTGCTGGGCAAACTGGACTGCTACATGCAAAAGAATGAAACTAGAATATTGCCTTTCACCATACTTTTTTTTTAAGGTTTATTTATTTATGCACACAGAGCTGGGGTATAGGCCAGAGTCGCGGGAGGTGAGAGGATCCATCAGAGACAGAGCAGGGAGCAGAATAGGCAGATCGACGGAAATACACTGCTGAGGGGAGCAGTGGGGGAGGCAGGAGAGGTCTGCTGTGCCATATAGGTCCCTTCCCTGGCCAGGTTTGAACTCTCGCTGCTGTGCAGTGGATGCTTCATAGTGCGGTGCTCAGCCCGCTGCACCACCAGGGAGGCCCAAAATTGTTACAGTCTTTATATTAACAACCTGAAACTGTGAGTACATATTTCCTAATATTTTGGATATATAAAGTGATTGCTTTTATACTTTATAATAAAATAATTCAGCATCCCGATGTTTTCTATAATATACATTTAAAAACAAAATGTCCCTATAAAACCTTCTTACGTAGTTTCACTTATGCAAGAAGGTGAATTTTTATGACATAAAAGGTTACATGTGTTCAGGGACATCACAAAAAATGAACAAAAACCTTTCAGAAAGAACAAGAATGTAAGTCCTTCCATAAAAAAATAAATTTTCCTCAACAGCTAAAATTGGCTGTCTATGCTAAGAAAACACTAGAACAGCCAGGAGGAAATCTGAGCCTGCTTACATTTCCACTGTGGAAGCATTTCTGACAGATGGAGGCTGCTGCTCCTTCCCTCTGTCAAGCCTGCAGGAATTCTGCCCAAAACTGTGATCCTCACCCTACTCCCTTGCCTGTGCTGGGTTCTTGGGTAGCCTTGCCCCTTGGGCTTCAGCAGTGCTCCAGCTGGTCCCAAGATCTCTGCGGGCTCTCACTTGTGCTATTCTTGCTCTGTCCTCTCCACTCTCCACCTTGCTCCTCCCCTCTATTCTCCCTTTTTCTTTTCCCTTCTGTCCTTTCTACTCTCTTTTCCCTCCTCACTTCCCCTACCTTCCCTTCTATTCTCACTCCCCCTTCTCTCCCTTGTCCTCCTCTCCTCTCCTCCCCTTCCTGATTTTGCTAGGTCAGTTCGTAGTGAGACTGGAAACTGGCAAAAATGTCTGTGTGCCATTACTGAGCCAACCCATCACAGAGGGACTAAGGCAGCTCCTGGTTATGCAGAGCTCTGGCATTTGATTATCTGATTTGAACTCACAGCTTCACCACTGATTTGAGGCATATGATTCAATTCAGGAAAGCTTGGTTTCCTCACCTGGTAAAACTGAGATGATAATGACAATATATCTCTTAGACAATGTCTGCGAGGAATCAGCAATTACAAAAGTAGGCGTGGTCAGTGTTAGTGAAAGTTAGTTAATATCACTACTGTGACATGGAAGTGTCAGCTCAAGTTCTGCTCCTAAGATATTTGCCACAGCAACCTCAGCCTTCAAGAAAGCTGCAGTTCTGTCTTCCCTCCTATTCATCTCTTTCCCCCACCACTGGACATTATTCATATTATTTAATAATGGCAGAATAAAGTGATTGTTTATTACTGTCTGGATTTTCTTATCTAGAGAAAGTGATAGCCAGTTACTCAGAGCCCGCTGAGAACCACCATCTGGATCCATATAAATTCATCTAAATCCAAAAAGATTAGGTGACTTACCCAAAGTCTCTGCCACCAGGCAACAGATACAAAATACTGACTGCATTTGTTGAAAACACTAATTTGGTTTTCTTGTGTTTTTTTTTTTTTTTTTTGCCTTTTCTTTTTAAGAGGACTGACTGACTCCAAGAGTGGATTTAAGTATCAGTAGGAGAAGAGCTGCAGTCACACAGGCTGTCCCTGAAGCCCAGTGTCTCCTAGGACAAGTCACCTGAGAGATTCTGATGCCCTCTGGAGCAGAATCTTCTTATTCTGAAGTCCCCAGAGCAGCTCTGCTCCTCCATGTACAGGGAGTACCCCCCACTCTGGTATGAGAGAGGGGGGAGAGCACAAAGGAAACCCAATCATCTTTTGGTTGACTTGCTTTGCACAAAGGAAATTTCTTAAGAAATGGAGTATAAATCTTCGTAAATTAGATCATATTTTCGGTTGACATTTAATTTCAGCAGCGTATTCCACAAAGAGAAAAGAATTGGTCCCGAGACCACAAAAGAATGCAATAAACCATTTACAACCATACATTTAGACAAAATGTATTATGAAATGTTTTAACACATCCAATTAAGTAAAATAATGTGATAAAAATAGAGCAGAAACTACAAGAAAGTTGTGTATAAAGAGGCAAAAGACTCATCTCATGGGAGCAGCTCTTGGGATTTATGAGTGTACGTATTTTCTTTTTATACCAAAATTACCCTCAAATGTCTATTCCTCCAACTCTTCTCCTCCTCCTTCCACCCCATAATGTTCAGTAGTTCCCCTTACTTATTGGCCTCTTTGGAAACACCATCATCTCCAATATGAAGTTCCCATCCCAGCTTCTTAGATTCTTTGTTGGACTCAATCCTAGTTAGCATGAGCACTAGAAGAGCAAGACCTAGAAAGTTAATTGTTTTAGTAAAATAGGTGGGTAGGTTTATTAGCCCAGTATGGACTCCAAGAGATACTTAGAATGGGGTATTATATAGGGGGGGTCAGCTCACAGACTTCTGTTCCTCTCCTGCCCGTACCCTCACCTTGAATGTACTTCACATTATAGTCTGTGTTCACCCAGCGACTTTGGATTGGTTATGTTGGAGAGCAACAGGGAGAGACTTAACACAATTAGAAAAAAAAAAGCACGAAATGAAGAGATTCCATTCAATGCAGCAATATGATTTCTATATATCGTGCTGACTAAGCTCCTTAACTCTTATTTTCCAGAACCTAAACCCTGTCACATGTTTTGGACCAGTGAATAAAGGCTGGAAGACAGGAATTATAGAGTGTGGTATATCACAGAATATCTGGATTCCTCAACGTGTACAATTTCCTGAATCAGGGCTAATTCTGTTCAAAATGTGTAAGTACTTGAAGTTCATCACTGGGATGCATCCGCTTCCCTTTCTGAGATGACTTCTAACTTGCTTTCCCACAATCTCCAGAGCCTCTATGGTATCCTGAGTCCTTAAAAGAGCCCCTCCCCCAGACCCATCCTCCCCTAGACTGGACCAGTTATGCCCTCACACTTATCCATTAATTTTATTCAGGATTCAGGAGAAAAAGAAGTGATTCATTCAAGCCATCCTAATATGTAAATGATTAGCAATATTAGCCATCATAATACGTAAATTAGTAATTTGGGACAGGTTGATTATGGTCCCATGAAAACTTTTTGGTATGGGGGAAGGATGGTTATGTATTTCTGGAAAGTGAATTTACTGACATGCTTGCTCTGACCACCCAAGGACCTCAGGCTCTTATTCTCTTCCCCATCCTCCACTGCTAAGATTGTAGTTTCTTCCCAAACTCCAGTTTATCTCCCAAATTGATTCTGGTAAGTAGCAATGAGTGGAATTACCAATAAAATCATAAATTTGTTACTGTCCTCTGTCATCTCCCTGAGCCTCAGTTTCTTCATCATGGGATTTAGTCATGTTTAGCCAAGATTGAGGTAGCAGGTGGTGGATAAATGTTAGTTCCACTCTTCCATAAATCCAATGCTATCAAGGAAAGGAATTACCTTTCTCACATGGGAGGTACTTGGAGCTCTTAGGAGAAACACACTTTTGAAAAATCATCTCAGTGGACTTTTGACCTGATTTAGTTTTAACCAGTCAGCATCTAGTCTCATTTTTTCCTGAATCCATCATAATTCTCTTTTTACTCTCCCTATACAAACTCACGTCTGCTCCAGTGTCCATGAAATTGATCCCCTCATTCGTCTCTAAAAAAGAACATATGATCTTCTGCTCATTCTGTGCCATTGGGCATAGCAAAAGGCTCTGGGTGGCTTTTGTGTATCTGCTGGGAACAGAAGTTTCTTGCTACAAGGATGCCAAAAGGCTGACGTTGCCAGGGGTCATCAACAGGCAAAGTCCTGGGAGTGAGGTTAACACAGAAGAAAGTAAACTCAGGAGATGAAAATGATGTCCTGATACACTGGCTGATTGACCAAAATTGAATGTGTCCTTGACTTTGTATTTTTTCTAATTTTAGTTCTTTTTAAAGTATTTTATTTATTTATCTATCTATTTATTTGTTTGTATGTTTGTTTATGCATACAAGAGCTGGGATACAGGCCAGAGGTGTGGGGGTTGGGGGGTAGGTGAGAGAATTCACCAGAGACAGAGTGGGGAGCAGAACCTGCAGATCCACTGAAGCACACTGCTGTGGGGAGCAGCGGGTGAGGCAGGAGAGGTCTGCTGTGCCATGTGGGTCCCCTCCCTGGTCGGGGATTGAACTTGTGCTGAGTGGCTGCGAAAGCCCCACAGTGCAGTGCTCGACCCCTGTGCCACCAGGGAGGCCTCTGCCCTTGACTTTTTAATTACATGAATCAAGGAATTCTTTTCTTTCTTTAATCTTTTTAATTAACTTAAGTGAGTTTGAATTCTCATTAAGAACTATTATTTTTTGTGATTGTAATCTATTTTTTTTAAAGGTGATTATAAAAACCACTCATGTGTGAATAGCAATGTGGGTTTAAATCAGTATCTCTGAAATATTTTTGCTGAAGCCACCTAGCAAACAAAAGAAGAGTGTCGATATTTCTAAGGCTTGCAAGTCACTAAGTATTAAAATATTTGTAGCCTTGAGTTGTTCTATAGAAAGTGGAGATTTTGCATTCCAGTTGAAAATACAACCATTGTGATTTTTTATCAGAAAAGCATTTTGTAAGTTATATTAAATTAATTTCTCTTTCACCTCTATATTTTTGAGGAACATATGCTGTTTACCCTTCACATCCTAGTGGTATTTATAACTAAAATTGAGAAGCACACATGAAGAAAAAAATCAAAACAGAACAATAGGCAGTGAGCTCAGTTCCAGGAAAGCCAACCTTCGAGTACTGTGTCCTTCTGCTATCAAGAGTCCACTGAAATGTGAAGATTTACTTCCAGGGGGGGTACACACAGAGGGACACCTTTTGGAGGTGGCACCCACAATGACATCAGCACATACATGCAAGTCCTGGAGCACCCCTGTTGGGTGATAGCAATGGCAAAGTTTGTGCTCAAGTTCAAGGGCGAGGGAATAACATCACAAGGACAAAATGGCTGAAGAAGGCATTTCAGTCCCTCTCTTGGTCATGACTTCTTCAGGGTGAGGACAGGAATGATTAATTCTACAAGTTAGATTCTTGCCTTTTTCTTGCAGTGATCTCATTTCTTGGATAGTTGCCTGCTTGGTGTCTAACCCTTTCTCCTTATTTTCCAATCCTCCCTCCTTAATCTACCCTTTCTCAGTGGGGAATTCGTGCCATGGCTTGCCAAACACAGAAAAAGAGGCGGATATGGAGGATGTATGGCCTTTCAGTAGGATTCCTACGTTTTAAAAACTATGCTGGGTTTGCAAACCTTTCCAAGGTTGTGGCGTTTTCTATTGACGGTAATAATATTTGATGGTCATATGGTAAACACACACAAGAGGCAAATGTTGGCAGCCGAACGGAATTTAGGACACAATGAATTTTGATTCTGATATACTTTAAAAAGGTAGATGAGAGTAGTGGTAGGAGGAGTCCATCGGGATTAATAATTATGTGATAAGCCTGGCATAAGTCTTACTTCCATCTCAGAATCATTGAAGAGAGAGCTACAGTTTTGACCTCAGATATAAAGATTTGAAAAATATATTAACTTGAAATCCTTTGCTTAAAAGTGGAATAAACTGCACTTGACATTTGGAAACTGCTGCTCAAAGATAAAGGCACTAAGGTTTCCAAATGTACGGTTGAGATAACATCGGAGGCTTCTTGGAATTTTGAAGTGTAATTTAGAAACTTGGAGCAAAGACTCAGTTTCTTGGAAGATGCTTGGTAAAGAAAATATTTTTCTTGGCATGATGTCCTCCATTTTCTTTGGAAGAAATTTGAAGAAAAGAAAGAAGAAAAGGTTGAGATGGGCCAGTTTGCTTAAATGAAAGGTTGAAACAAAAAATAAAAATAATGCAAACTCTCTTCTTAGCCTCTATAGGGGGCAAACAAAGAATGAAAAAATGATCGGAAATTATTTCTTTTCAAACAGATCCTATGAACACTAACCAAAGGAGTTGTGGGAAGCCTTAGTATGGTAGCATGACCATTATTAGCACAATCCGGCACTGGAATGACAGTGAAGTCCTGAAGTGAAGAGCAGATGTCCCCTGGGAGAGATGGTCCCTATATCTGAACCAGCAAGAGGGCTCTAAGGCACATCAACCTAAATTTTTTCATCTCTGAGTTATAAAAGGATAATCTTGGCAATTTCTCTGAAGGGGGTTAGGGGACTGGGAATTCTACCTGGGGCAGCTGCCTACTGCCCCAACAAGCAAATGCAACTACCCTGCCTTCCCAGAAAGAAAGCAAAGTCCTGCAGACTGTGTACCAAATCACACCAGACTGTTTCCCCTTTTCCATTTACACACAAGTGGGAACCTGTTTGTCAGGTTTAGGCCACAGCAGGTTTCTTGGAGAGAGTTGTAAACCTAACAATGGAAGTTAAGAACAGAGATGCAGACAGAACTTCAACTATCATGTTTGGAACTAGCAGTTCTGGTAAAGCTCACAGACAGTTTCAGAATAGAGTCTGGTTTTTGAAATCCTTTTATTTGACTTGAGCTGAATGTTCACCTATTCTTTATTACACTAGGAAAAGAAATGATACCCAATAGCAGGATTATAGGTAGCATGAAGTGTTACATTTTCTCAGGCAAGTCTCTCTTCAGCTTAAACCCAAATTCTAACATGCTTATTACTTTAATTTGGGGAGTCTCCAAATTCCAGTGATTTTCTGAGCTCGACTTAAACTACCACACCCTTCTGAAGAGCTGGGAACTGCTGTTTTTGACCACAACATCCACTCAGTCTCTAGAATGCTTCAAAAACATGCTTTTGATGTTCCGAAGCGCACAGCTATCTAATAAAGCATCATACATACAACAGCAAGCCTAATGTCTGTCTTTCCAGACAGATACATAAAACTTTAATTATCTGAAGTCTAAGTAACAAGAAGCTGCAAATAGCTGAACATTTATCTGTGCACAGGGCAAAAGCCCCATACACACAAGAATTTGAGATTTTGGTCAAAAGACCTTTTCCAGTTCATGTCTCAGGCAAACACTCAGTCATCTTTCAGTTCTTCTATTTAGATATGATTTAATCCTTGTTTACTTCCACTTACCTACAGGTGTCAAGACTATGTTGGCATCTTAGCCAATGTTCTGTTCTGTCACTCTCAAGCTAGTCTGAATGAGCATCACTCTACCCACCATGGAGCTCAAACTCCATCTTAGCAGATGTTCTGTTCTGTCACTCTCAAGCTAGTCTGAATGAGCATCACTCTACCCACCATGGAGCTCCAGTTTGGTTTCCTGATCAGCACTGGCACCTGGAAACCCTGCCCTCAGGTGACAGGCCCATGAGCCACCAGTAGAATGAGGACATAGGTTCCATCTCTAAAATGAAAATAAATAAAAAGCCGTATTGTGACAATAAACTAAAATGAAGAAACAGTTTTATTGCAACATATATCCCATCTATCCAGAAAATGTCTTGTGTGAGATAAATTACATCTGTGGATGTGTGAACCTATACCTCTGAATCACAGACAATGTTTTATAGATATAACATTGCCTCAGTAAGAAGAAAGGGGGGAGCGGGAGGGAGGAAGGGAAAGAGGGAGGGAGAGAGAGGAAGAAAGGAGGCATCTTGCACTATATTCTGTGAAATTTATATGGAAGGATATAAAATAATAACATTGAATTTACATCTGGTGTTAAAAATGTATATTTAATAGAAAGCAAATTCAACATTATAATTTTATATTTGAAAAAATAAAAGGTATACATATTAAGATGATATCTTGAAACTCAGGACCATAAAGAGAGTCATCAATCAGCCAACTAAAGAAGAAATTAAAAAGGAAAGGAAAAGAAATGGGCATTAAGTAGAACATATTTACAGATCCCTTTTGTCCAAACATTCAAGTCTTCATTTCTTCAGGAATATGTCAGCTATGAATCCCTTCAGTTCTTGCAACTCTTCCTGTGAATTATTCAGGTAGGTTAAATATTGATATGCGAATGTAGAAGCACCTTGACTTAAAATTTTCTGCCCTGACTTGTTGATTAGAGGGTTGGAAATCTAGTAACATGAGACATAATGTCAGCAGATATTCCATTTTACCTTAGCATATTCTTTCCAGAAGCTTCCAATTGCCAGGTGAGGTGCATGATGGAGATAGCTAAGGATCTCAGGGGGTTCTAGGGCTATAGGGACCATGAATGCAAGTGAACAAAAATAAATGGAAAGGTGGCAGTTTCAATCACCTGAAATCTCATTATAGTTGCTTTGTGACTACAGGTTTTTCATAGCATTGGTTCTGAGCTCCACTGCCCACAGTTAGAAGTGAAACATCCTCAGCATCTAACATCCATAATGAGGTGGGCCCTTTTGGAGGGTTGAAGCTGCAGTCTAGGGCTATCTCAATTCTTAGGATGCCCTGGTTTCAACAGTTGAGTGTCATTTTCTTAAAGATTACTGAAAGAAGAAAAGAAAGCAAACATTGTAAAAATTTTAGAAAAAAGATAGAAAATTTTTTCTTGGACAACATTTTTTAAATATTTATTTAATAGTGAGAACTATTGTCTGAGAGAGCAGTTGTCCACCCCTGTTGAGTTGAAAGGAACAAACGAAGTGTTTATTGTCATTCCAGCAGACCTGGCTCCTCTGTCCTCACCAGTATGTTGGTGGGACTGTGGAGAGCCACGGGAAGTGCTGTTTATTTGACCTGTTGAGAATGTAAAATGGGGCTTGTGGGGTCTCAGTGTGGGAGTAAGCGTCTAACTGTGGTAATTCAAGTAAGGCTACATTGGAAACTACTTTGTATGTTAAGGCCAAAGTCAATTTGCTGTATGGTTGTTCCTTTCAATAAAAGGCTTTAAAAGTCTGTCCTGAACCTGATTGCAAGTTCAGCAGTAAGATGACCTTTAATCAGGAAATAATTTCTGATAAATATAATTTTTAGAACAGTGTTTACATATCGTTTTTTTCCTCAATATCCTTCCAGAGACTTATCCCAATTAATCTTTCCACTATAGAAGAAAAAAGTTGACAAGTGTTAACAATATAGTTTTAGAAGGATGACCTTGTAACCAAAATCACTGATTATATGAAACTAAGACAAAAACTGGACTCCTTCTGATTCTTCTTTAGTGCCTATAAATTCTCCTTAACTGCTTCCATTTTCTCTGCTACTGGAGCATTTTTATACTGCATGTTGTTGAAGTTAATAAGCTTTGATGGGTTGTTGCTCATTTTGATTGTCATGTTAAGTGTCTGAGTTTTCTGATCTTCCTTTGGATTGAACTTTGTTTTGCCAGGTTGTTAGGCTCCTTCCATAACAGCTTGAGTCTAACTCCACTCTGCATTATTTTTTGCCATGTTATTTCACTTACTTATGACATATGATATCTGATTGATTGATTGCCTGTGTACCCTTGTGTAAATTTCTGCTGTGTTTACTGCTATATCCCTAAAACCTAGAATAGCACCTGGTATACAAACACACATTTGTCATTGGTGAGTGAATAAATAAGCAAATAACCTCATCAAAATTTTTCCCTAATATTCTCTATATTTGAAACTCTTTGAGTCACCAGTGACAATTTTTACGGTTCTCTCCTATTAATTAAGTGGACTCTATTTTCTCTGAGATCAGATGTGTTGTCAAAATTTGTCATCCTATTGCAGTTTTTAGTTTTCTTCAGAATCTGATTCAACTTGGTAATATGTTATTTCTTTAACTACATTTTCCTCTTTTTCCTGCCCTATTAGTATTCTATCATCTTCCATATGTTCCTTAATATTTGTGGGCCACTGATGGTACATTAAAGGTTGCATGTTTTTCAAAATATCTTTTTGGGTATTTCAGAGAGGGACCTAGGGAGGGCAGAGGCACAGATACAAGATTTTTGGCTGCCACAGTGAATGGGAAACCTCTGCTGTAGTTCTCAAATCCGATCAATTTATTCTTGAAGCTGAAAGCCTTCACTTTGTCTAGTTGACACTTTACTAAGACTATCTTAAGGTGATAAATGTAGTTGGGGAATTTTGAGGTAGGATCTGTCTACTTCATAAACATTCTTATCTATTCCTGAACTTTCAGGATGAAACAAACATAAAACCAAACAACAAAGAAAACATTTTGTTAATCGAGCATCTGTCTTTCTGTCTTGAGTATGTTTACAAATGGCCACATCAACATTTTCAGAATGCACACTTCTACTTTTAAATGTCATTGAAATTTTAAAATTTTAATTACTTGAGTGTGTTTTCTGCTTTTTCTTATCTTTTCATCCCATGCTTGAAAAAGATGCCAACTGACATGTGAAAAGAACCATGACCAATTTATAGGAAGAAAGTATGGCATCATTTTATGTTCATTTATTTTATGTTTTCTTGTGTTTATCTCATTTTTATATTCTTTGAGACTTGCATTAACTCTGTTCTCTGAACTCTGGTATTTCGAGCATATGAGTTATTTAGTCAATCAATAATACTTTATAGAACATTGTGAAGAATAAATCATCCCAGGCATTAAATTGACAGCTTGGGTATTCATTCAGTACCAAGGAAATAGTGCATTTCAAATAATACATCTTATTTCTAATGCATATGGTTTATGTGTGTGCGTGTGTGTGTACACATATGTATGTTTAGATACCTTAATATCTAAATGAGATGGTATATTCTTAATTAGAATAAATTACTTTGGATAACTATATGAAGATGCTGAAACTTCTTCATAGCTTTAAGTGATGACACAGTACAAAATTCCACTAACGAGCTATCATACTTTAGTAATCATTCCCATTTCTCTCACTTTCATCTTTGTGAATTATTTTCCTGCATGAACATATTATTTCCTAATGAGGACATTACCATTTTTCTCTTTCCTTACCTAAAGGCTGTTAAAATCAACTGAGCTACTTAATTATTTAGTTAAAAGAAAGTGCCTTAATTGGAAAGCATCCTCCTTCTGCAGACAATTTTAGAATGTATAGTTTCATAACTACGATTTAAGAGAAACTTACCAAAAGAACCTCAAGTGGCTAATTATATGGCAATACGATTCACATAGATTTATGTCACATTACCATATACATTTTAATTTTCCAAAAATTGATCTAGTGAAACTGATGAGGTAATTACTCGAATATTTTAAGATAGTCCCCTTGTGATCAACTCCAAAACATCATTTATTTTAAAAACATATCTTAGTTTGTTCTAATGACAAGTATTTAAATAGGAAAGTATCTTAAATAATAAGTATTATTATTGTTATTATTATTATTTAGCATGCATGAGAGTATGTGGAATAATTCTTTATTGGTGAGAGTTGTATTCCATTGGCTCTATATTCATCTGGGCACAGAATCACTTGGGAGAATCTTTAGAAAATACAGAGACCTGCACCTACCCTCTGAGATTACAGTTTATTATTCTAGAGAGGAGCCTTCACAGCCCCTGGGTTGTTCTCTGAAGTAGTCAACAAAAAGGTACTGATGTAAAGTATGTCACATATATTTTAAAAAATCTCTGCAAACACAATACAGTAATCACGTTATTATAAACAAATGTCAGTACAGGCAATGTTGTATTTTTTATAATATAATTGTAAATAAAGCAATAAAGCACTTTTTATAATTAATGAGCCTCTTAGATAATCTTTATTATAACCAAATTGGCAATTTTATCACTTCTTCCTTCTTCCCTCCCTCCCTCCTTCCCTCTCTCTCACTTCCTCCCTCTCTTCATTCCTTCCTTCTAGTCATCTTTTGGTAACATTCAAAATAATAAAGTCTTCCTTGTTACCCTAAGTAATCAGAGAAAAATTCCATAATTAAAAAAATGTGTTGCCTGTTATATCTTTAAGCAAAATTTGAGTAAATTCCTCTACATTCTCACATGCACTAAATAGTTTCAGTGCTCTCTCCAAACACAAAGGAAAGATCTACATGGAATGGGAAAAACCAAGGACACTGAGGCTACCTGATGGTTCTTCTCACCTTTCCTCATTACATTGACTAAATCTGTGATGAGGGAGGTCTGAGTTCTATAGTGGTGCCTGGTGTTAGTCACAATCATACAGCAAATTTTTTCAACAGCAACGTTTCAAGTTGCTAAGTTACTCATAAGTAATGAACTCTAGCAATATACAAAACCCAAAACATCCAGGCCTTCTAAGTGCTGCTAGGGACCACATCCAGTTGTCTATAATTCTGGAAAGTGTATTGGGCCATTTCAAACTTGGTTATATACATAGACATTAAGCGCTAAGAGAGAAAAGTGTACTAAGAAGTTTATTAAATTTGAACTGATACTAAATGATCATATTCAGATGATCACAACATTGTCCCCTGTTACAATTGATGAACATGTATTTTCCAAAGCCACTGGCAGGAGTCGATTAAAGATCATAATGAGCTGTTCTAATTGAAATGATTGTAATGATCTATTAAACACTTAAAAAGAAATAATGGAAGTACATTTAAGTATTTCTTGAGGGAAAACTGTATTCTTCTGATAAAGGAATCAAAATGATGACATAAACATGCTTGGTTAAGTATGTTATTTGTACTCTCAAAAGCTTTTTAAAGATGGCTTAGGTCAAAATATGTTTCTTCCAGTCATTACATTATTCTAGTACAGCAATAGTTTGGGACAGCTCAGCTGTTATTCTAATATTCCTACTTGGGCCCAGAAAATTACAACTAAAAATTTCCTGCACAAATGCTATAAGGGAAGAAACAGTGAAATAAATTGTTCCAGCTCCTCTGTGAGTGAGTCATTTAGTCAGCCACATCTATTGAGTGCCAGGTGGCTAATTGTACCCAGAGTTGTTTATTTTGCCAGGATCATACTGCTTTTCTACACGATCATTTTGGTTCCAAATTTTACACTCACAAATGGACAAATTATGACTATAAATTGGAAATACATATTGTGTAAAATAACTCTAAATGTAGGAGCATTTTTTTTTACTTGTCTGTGCATCCACGCTTTACTTTCATAGATACAAATTCATTGACTTAAGAGGAACTCTTTCCGTAAAACCTATCTCAACATGTCATCTCACACAAATGATATCAATACACCAGTGCCCTTTCGGAAGTACATTTAAAGCAATTAAATCAACTTCTCATTTTATATAGTATTTCTTAAAATATGTTCCAACTTTTCAAACTGCCTATGTGGAAAACTGAAAGTAAGGGCGAAAGGGGAGTTCTGCTCATATGAGGGGGAATATTATCTAGAATTTGAACATGTAGTGCCTTTGAACGCTTTCCATGAGAATATGTAGCATTTCCCAAATGGATCTGATCTCGTAGGGCACAGGGGAGTGCAGGATCTATGGAAATGGTGATTTAATGAGTAAAAACTACTCATTCTTAAGATAATTCCAAATTCACATCTCCTTGTTATTATAATTATTGCTTTTAACCTATACCACAAGCTTGCCTGCATACCAGTACTAATATTGATTTCATTTATCTTCTAAGTATATAACTAAGCAAAGATAGCTGCAGTGGTTTAATGCAAACAGTTAATCTCTCTAGACATGCTCTGGAAGCAGGTAGACACCCACGTGGCTACACTGCCCCGGACCGAGGTGTCAGCAGCTCGCGTGCAGTGGGCTGCATTTGTCCAGGAAGCCATCTGGGCATGGAATGGGGTCCATCTGTAGTTCTTGCTTCAAAGAGTGCTTCTATGCCCAACATTTTACAACCTTTCTATTAATTAACCCTCACTAGATAAAGTTTAAGGGAGAAGCTGTAAACTTTGGGTAGGCTCAACAATCAAGAAACTGGAGTTCTAGTACTCTTTCTACATTTAATGGCTTTGGGCAAGTTAATATCTTAGGAGTGTTGGGCCTCCCTGATGGCGTAGCGGTTTGAGTGCTGCACTGTGAAGCATGTGCTGTCCTATGAAGCATGTGCTGCACTATGAAGCATGTGCTGTACTATGAAGCATCTGCAGCACAGCAGTGCGAGTTTGATCCCTGCCGCCGGCCAGGGAGGGCACCCACATGGAGAGACAGACCTCTCCTGCCTCACCCGCTGCTCCCCTCAGCAGTGTATCTCAGTCATCTGCCTCTTCTGCTCCCCACTCTGCCTCTGGTGAATTCTCTCACCTCCCCCACCTCTGGCCTGTACCCATGCTCTTGTGTGCATAAATGAAAAATCCTTAAAAAAATAAAAACCTTCAAAGTGTTAGGAGTGTTAAGTGAATGACTTCACTGCAAGTAGGAGTCAACACTAGACTTGAATTTGATCCTCTTCTCTCTCTGCTGGTAGTCCCGCCTTGATGAGTAAAGTGACTGGAAAAGTAGCAGGAAGGTAAAGTCATAGAAAAAGGCAAAACAAGTTAAAAGTATTGTTTTTATATAATGTTTTGTACTTACTATATATCATTTCATATAATAATAGTATATGCTAAGGGGCCATATGGCTGGCAAAAGAAAACACAAAGCAGTTTACTTTGAAATTGAGTCTGCTCCAGTAGAACAGTGGTTGAGAAGCAGATACAAGACCAAGGCTTTGCTCTTCGTTTCTACTTTTAATAATTGTATTTTGTATCTTACACAGGCATAGTATGGTACCCGGTTAAGTAAAAACAGGCACAGTTCTCTATGTGTGTCCAGGCGGCCCACTGTTGTTGCCTCTGTGCGACCAGCTGGCAGCCAGCCCGCCCCAGAGGCCTTGCTGCCTCCCTCCCGCAGCCCTCAGACTCACACGGGAACCCAAGCAAGACCAGCCAGCAGGGCTGAGGAGCTGAAGCCGCTGAGCCACAGAATCATGAGCTAAATAAATGATTGCTGTTTTATTTTTATTTTTTTAAAAGATTGATTTTTGGGCCTCCCTGGTGGCGCAGCGGGTGGAGCGCCGCACTGTGAAGCTTCCGTGGCACAGCAGCATAAGTTCTATCCCCGGCCAGAGAGGGGACCCACATGGCACAGCAGACCTCTCCTGTCTCCCCCACCGCTCCCCTCATCAGTGTGTTTCAGTCGATCTGCCTGTTCTGCTCCCCACTCTGTCTCTGGTGAATCCTCTCCCCACCCCAACATTTCTGACCTGTACTCCAGCTCCTGTATGCATAAATGTACAAATCTTAAACAAACAAACAAAAACAAAAGAAAGAAAAGATTTATTTATTGGGCCTCCCTGGTGGCACAAGGAGTTAAGCACCACACTATGAAGCATTCGCAGCCACTGCATCTCGAGTTCCATCCCCGGCCTGGGAGGTGACCCACATGGCGCAGCAGACCGCTCCTGCCTCTCCCGCTGCTCCCCCAGCCGTGTACTTCAGTGGCTATGCCTATTCTGGTCTCTGCTCTCTCTGGCGAATCCTCTCACCCCCTATGCCTCTGGCGTGTACCCCGGTTCTCGTAAGCATATATAATTAAGTCTTAAAGAAAAAGTTTATTTATGCTTACGAGAACCGGGCTACAGCCCAGAGGTGTGGGGGATGAGAGGAGTCACTAGAGACAGAGCGGGGAGCAGAACAGGCAGATCTATTGAAATACACTGCTGAGGGGAGCAGCGGGGGAAGCAGGAGAGGTCTGCTGCACCATGTGGGTCAGCTCCCTGGCCGGGGATGGAACTGGAGCTGCAATGGCTGCGGATGGTTCATAGTGTGGTGCTTAACCCCTTGGGACACCAGGGAGGCCCCTGATTGCTATTTAAAATCTCTAATTTCTGGGGGGAGAGGGAGGGATGTTATTCAACAAAAGCTGATACTCATTCCTGTGAACATTCAAGGTCAAATTTCCTTATGGATTATTTTCTTCCCCAAATTAACAAAAAACAAAAAATAATAAGGAGGCTTTTCAGTACAAAGTTTCTTCCTAGTAAATTCGTGTGTCTGGGGCAACAAAACAATGGTAGGGGTGCTGGTTTTACCTGATGCCAGCAGACTAACGACACTTTTATTCTGAAGCAAATACCTGGACATATGTATTACTTTCCCTTTCTCTGTGATGACGTCTCATCACTGAGGTAGGTGAGCTGCAATGCGGCAGGTCCCTGGGCTGTGGGACTTCAGCATAAGGGATGACGCACCATCGTGACCTTGTGAAGACTGTCACCAGCGGTGGCTGCCATGGCTTCTAATAAAGGTTCGGGCCCAGTACAGTGAAATAGCAGGCTGCTTTTATTTAAGTTTCAGTTTGTTTTCAAATGTGTTTGCCTTCCCATAATTGTGTGAGGTTTTGTGGGTGTGTGCAGGGATGGGTAATTAAATAATGCTTTCTGATGCCCCACCTCCTCAAGCAGAGAACTGACAGTGGCTGTGGTGGATCCTGTTATAAGTAAATTAGGAGACTTCTGTGGGATGTAAATTTATGGCACTAAGAAAGTTAGTCTCCCAAGTATCTGTCTCATGCTTGTCATTCCATTTAGCTCATTAGTTCTTGTGATCTTAAAGGTTCTTTAATGTTTAAGAGTTCCTCATTAGAGTTAAATCTCTTCTGTCATCACTTAGCCCATCAGAGGGAATCAGCTGCTGGCTAGTTGTGAGAAAGACCCTTTATGAATAGCACATAGGAAGGGTCCTGAGAGAGTTAGTTGGTTCCATTTCATGTGTTCATCATGTATTTGGGGTCCTTGCATTTTAAACTTTAGAACTATTCTTTGGAAAGCTCTGCCAATTGCTAGCTACTGACTCCAAGTCTTTCACTTCAGCTGATGACAATTTTGTTCTTTGAGATGTTAGTGTTCCCTCATGATTACTTTGGAAGCAGCTTTATTTCACTGCTGAGTTTCTGTTAAAATGGTAGACTCTCATAAGAATTCTTAGAAGTCATCTCTTCTAATCTTCGCTCCATCCTGACTTTATCAACCAGCAAGTGAGGATCAAAGAGCAGATGTGACTGCTCAGCTGGGGTGCACCAGCTACCTCACTCCTCTCCTTACACATGTAAACGCACACACATACACACACACAGCTCTAAGAATCCTGAGATTTAGTGGAGCCTAATTTTGGATTTAATAGGGAAGAAAAAAGGAAGAGAGAGGGAAGAAAGAACAAGGAAGAGGGAGGGAAGGAAATGCAAAGAAGGGAGAGAGAAAGAAAAGGAGGGAGGGAGGAAATTTCATTGAGGGAAAAAAGACTCAAAAATAAAGATATTTACCATGTCTTCGGGACCTTATATGTACTAGAGGCCACCACTTAGCACAAATCACTGGCCCACAAAGAGTTCAAAAGTGGAAATATGTGTGTGTGTGTGTGTGCATATTGTCTTAGTTTGGGTCTCCTGAAAGCAAGACCTGAGATAGAATTTAGATGCAAATAGTTTATCTAGAGGTGGTCCAGGCAAAAGTATGAGGGATCTGGAGATCCTGTCAGAGAAGGAAGAGTCAATAGCCTCTGTCCTCCAGATTGAGCAGTAGCGCTCAGTTCTACCAGTCCAGGAGTACACAGAAAGTGTGACCTGAAACTGGCATTCATCCGTGCCTAGTCCTTGACTCCCTGCCCCCAATGCACACTGCTAAGCTGAACCTCAGGCTAAGCAAGTCCCAGGATTTAGAAGAGGCCTAGAGGCCCTAAGGCAGAGAAGAAGGGAGTTCTATGTGAGAAGCTGAGCTCCAAATGTCTGTCCACAGGCCAGCAGAGCAAGTGAAGGCCCTGGCAGAGGGCCTTAGGCCTGGGTACACCCTGCTTCCCCATCCAGGAGGAGCACAGACTCTTCAAGGTGGGTCATATCAAAGCTGGACTCGGGGCACTGACATCTTAACTCCCTCTGGAGTCCTCCAATCTGGGAGATAGACCTAGGCTTTTTGTCAGTACAATACAGAAAGACAGCAATTAAGACACTGAAAAGTGAAGTGTCAACGCTATCACTATTACAACCTGAGTTCATTCCCTGGCCAGGAAGCTGACCCACATCTCGCAGCAGACCTCTCCTGTCTTGTCTGCTGTTCCCCTCAGCAGTGTATTTCAGTTGATCTGCCTGTTCTGCTTCCCACTCTGTCTCTGGTGAATCCTCTCACCGCCCCCCCACCTCTGGCCTACACCCCAGTTCTTATATGCATAAATAAATATTTTTTTTAAAAAAAGATATTTACAATTTATAAACTATAAAAATGTAAAGTTAGAAAATGATTAGCTACCCTGAAATGCTCTTTGGGTTTGACACTGTGCTGATTGAAGTCTGCAGTCTAGGTTTGGCCCCCACCCCCACTCTTCTTTCTTCTCCCCCTCACACTTTCTACCATGTGGCACTGTCCTCCTTCCCAACCCCCCCTCCCACCCACCACCCCCACCCTCACCCACACACCCCTCACAGCCCTGGCCTGCCATCTCCATACCTGTGCCTGAAGAATTCCCACTCATTGGACCAGCCTCACCTAACTGGTCTCTGCTTTCTCACCCTGGGAGCCTGGGATCAAATTAAGTTTTTCCTTAAGAAACAAAATAATGACGTTGTTTAACTTTCAGGCTTTAAGCCAGATTGCCAACTTCAAATCCTACGTCTGTGCCTACCAGCCATGCCAACTGGCAACCCAAACTCTCTTTGGACTTCAGCGTTCATTAAAAGGAGACAATTATATGAGAGAAACCACCTCATGTAGTTGTTTCCCGATTCAGTGAATATGTGTGTTTAGAGAACACACAATAGTTCCCAGTACTTAAAAAAAGGCGACCTAAGTCACATTTGTCCATGTCCTCACTCCATTATTTTTTAGGTAGTCTCATCTCTCCAATCCCCCAGTCTTAATGTTAAACTTATTGTCTAATGCTTATCTGTTGACTGTCTCTCTCCCAAACTATGAAGGCTTTGAGAGAAAACTACTCTTTCCTTTAAAAAAAAAATCTTCAGTAGCTAATACGGCACAGAACAAATATTAGGGGCTCCAAAGTTTGTCTGAGTTAATGATTCAATAATCCCATAGACTCATAAAGCACAAAATTTCTTAACGTACATTCAGATGGCCTCTTAATATGACTACAATATACTTTTTAATCCCCTCTGCCACCTTCCTCCCTCCACAGTTTGTATTTCATCCATAAAATTGTAGTGTGCTATTTGCTGCCATAATTTGCCCATACTGTTCCCACTTATCTGTTTGGTGAATTTCTTTACTTCATAAGGCATACGCTGCATGTCGCCACTTCTGTGAGTTATACCAGGCTATTCCAAATACCCCCTCAGAACAGACTGCTTTTTTTGATGTGTTCTCCTACTTCTTTGTTCTTTAGTGCATCCCTTGAGAAAATAAATTATGGTTGGTCACATGAATATCTCCTTTTCTCCTTCCTTTCTTCCTCCTGGAAGGAGACAACTAGACTGCCAGATATTCAATAAATATTTGTTGAAGGTTAATGCTTGTGACTTAGCTGCTTTGGGTGATGTTTAGATCTCTGTCTGCCACATCCACTTGGGGTTCAGTAGGTTATTCTCCCGGCCAAGCTAATCACAGGCATTCAATGATACTAGCAAGGTGGTCCGTGCCTGGTGGAGTCACAGATCATTAAACTTTATCCTTCGTATTCAGTGAGCTGTTTAGCAAGCCAGGCATTTTAAGGGAGTTTCTTTGATCTTTTTCTCTGTGCCATTCATTCCCTTGTCCCCTCAAACTCGAGTCAATGGACTGAATCTTGACTAACAGGGTTGATCTGTACTAGAAATCAACAGGGATAACATCCTATTTGAAGTTTTCCTTAACTTAGCCCAGCTTAATTTTTTATTTATCTCAGTGTGGTAAAAACTATTTTACCAACTTCAGGCTAAAGTTTATTATTTTATGAAAATGGAATGCAGGTAACAGGCCACCGAATTATTAATAATTATTAATTATTTGGTGCTACCAAAATAAATCACAGGCATTTCAATAGCACCTTATAGATGAGGCAAATGACATTTATGCTTGTAACGACTTGAATGTTATTTGAGGTAGTGATTAGTTGGCCAAACTTATTTTTATATGTTGGAGTTTCTTCTTATTCTTTTCATAGAAGAGAGGATCTTGACATTTGTTATGAAAGTGTAGGTTCTTGTAGTTAACTTTTTGTTTGTTTTCTAGATAGATCCTAACACTGCTTTATAAAAATAAATAATTCATCGGTCTTGGATTGACATCACTCTAAGGGCTTTGTGTGGATAAAGGCACCAATGTTTAACACCAGGTTAGGGATACAGAAATCAGTAATAAATAACTATTCCCTAATAAGGGCACCACATGTGACTGTTGAACTCTTGTTAGCTGCTTCACCTCCTCAGTCATCACAGGTCAGAGAGAACACACAAATTGTCCCAGCAACTCCCAAAAGCCTCTGTCTCTCTTGACTTTTACATGCTCCTCTGCTCCAAGCCTAAATTCTGATTCAGAGTGTTTTCAGAGGATTTTTTTCTCTTGATTGGGCTTAGTCACATGAAACCAAAAGTGAGATAATCCCCTTCTACATTCTCTGAAGCCTAATTATTTTCAGACATGTGTTAGATGTAATCACTTAAGCTATGAGCATTCACACTTGTTTGCACACACACACAGAAGAAATTACTTCAAGTAAGTACTAACATAAATATAATATTTATGTCTAGTATTTCAGAATATTTTTTTAGAATTTAAAAACAACAGTACACATTTGGGGCTCTTAAGAGAGTACGTGAATCATAAAATCAGAAATAGCTTAGTTTGGTGGGTCATGAATTCAGTCAGCCATCCGTGGGGGCGGCCATTATCTGTGGCCATGACTGGGGTTGGAGTGTCTGTGTCCAAGGTGGCTCACTCACGGGACAGACAAATCGCTGGTGGCTATTGGCACAGGGACTTTTTCCAAATGACTGTTTTGTATATTGTGGCATGGCAACATATGTGGCCCAGAGCAAGGGATCCCAAAGGAGCAACACAAAAGCTTCAGTGCCCTTTATAAGCTAGCCTTGACCTCACACAATCAGCCCACCACCACCCCCGCCCCCCGTGTCTATGATCACACACATCAACTCTGACTCAATGTGAGAGTAGACTAAGCAAGAAAGTGAGTCCCATGGGTAGGGCTTACTGGGGCCATCTTGGAGACCACATATTATAAAAATAGGGATACTAATTAGAAAGGGAACAGTATTTCTCCTTTAGGTAATAAGAAATGGAAGATATCTAAAGATTGGTATATTTCAACTATTGGGAAGAATATGGAAAGTAATTACAAAGAAAGCATCTCAAACTGGTTTGTTTAAGTGTTAGAATTGTCCCCTAAGAAATATAATGTGGATTGAAACATCACTTTGTTGATACATATGTTAAATTAGCAAGACTTAACCTCAAGTATAATAATGAGGAACATAATTTCAAAATAATCTTCACAATATGAAATGGATAGACATAATATTTGTTTTTACAATGTCAACTGTGGGTAAGAGAAACAGGCAGTCATGCTCTGTGTAGTTCCTGAGCTCTGTTGTTGATCTTACAGTGACATTGTTATCATGGAAAATAACAGAGAGGTTATCACTGAAATGTTCAAATGGTTGTATCATAATAATAGGTGATATTTCTAGAGTGTTGGTTATCTAAAGAGAGTGTTACTATGAAGTCTCATTTAAATCTAACCTTACTAGTAGGTAAATATTATTTTTTAAAAAGATTTATTTGTTTATGCATACAAGAACTGGGGTATAGGCTAGAGGTGTGAGTGGTAAGAGGATTCACCAGAGACAGAATGGGGAGCAGAACAGGCAGATGGACTGAAATACACTGCTGAGGGGAGCAACAGGTGAGGCAGGAGAGGTCTGCTGTGCCATGTGGGTCAGCTCCTTGGCCGGGATGCAGTAGATGCAGATAGCTTGATAGTGCTGAGACTTAACCCCTTGTGCCACCAGGGAGGTCCTCAGTAAGTAAACATTATTATTCTCATGATATAGATGAGGAAATGGAGAGTTAGAGAACATTTAAATAATCTATCCAAGACTACAAACTAGTAAACAAATTTAAAATCAGTTGTGTCTCATTCCAACACATAGAGGTACAAATACGCTGCCAGGCCATCTCCTCTAATCATAATTGTTCTGTCTTGTTTAGCTCCTACATATTAATTTCTAGTCCCTCAGAACAAAGCTAGTCCAGTGTATAAAATGAGGTTGGCTCAAAGGATATTCCGTTGGATATGTATTTAATGAATTAAATGTACTCTATCTTTCATACCATGTCTTAAAGAAAAAATCTGAAGTAACTAATTTAAATGAGCAAACCCACAATATATCTATTGTCAAAACTTAAACTAAGCTGTTTTCTCCTAATTCCTGGACTGTCACCACAATCTCCTAATGGTTTCTGTGTCTCAGTCACTCCACTTTTGATCTGTTTTATATTCTACCCCCAGGCAAATCTTCATAAAGCATTGTGCTCTTCTCTTCACAACCTTGTGGTTTAAACACCAAAGTCCAGACCTCATAACCTCTGAATAACTAGAGTATGTTGTTTATATTACTCATGTGATACTTAAACTCTACTATCTTTTGATTTAACAAAATGTACACAATTTATATTTCTTTACAGAATGTAAGCACTTTGAGTCTTGAACCTTTAAGTATATAGCCAATGTAAACATTTCAAGAATAATTATCAAATTTGGAATTTTCCACTGGGCAACAGAAAACACATTATTTTTATTCTATGGCTTGCTCCTCAGAAACCACCACCATCTCATCTTGGTTATTCACCCAGACCTCCCTCCCTCCCTTATTTCAACCTCACATTCTTTGGGCTCTTCTTCCACAATCCTTTGGCTTTGCCCTCCTAAAGCCTACTTCTGGCTTTGCTGGTTTTGATGGCACCTCTCTAAGTATGATTCTCCAACTCTGATTCTTGGCAAACTCTCTTGGAACTTGTCATTATTTACTATCTTGTAACTTGGGCCAATAATTGTAGGTATTTCCTCTGTCACTGTCTAGCCCATGAGACTAACATCACATGGGCCAACTCACCGACTCCCTGACAGGGAATGTGGGTCAAATGTGCAAAACACTTCTACTTCATTACTCCCTGAGTTCTGGCTCCGCGAACAGAAAGGAAGACACCGGGCTTCTTGGGCAACAAAATGTGGGTTGATTAGGACGCCTTACAAAACCTGCCGACTGGAACTGAAAGGGGGTGCAAGAAAAACAGGACATGAAGTGTAAGAGAATGTTCTTTAGTTTTGTAGTTAAGATGCGGAAATTCAATGTCAGTATCTTTAGATAATAATTTCTAACATGTGTACTTTAAGGGCTATGAAAAGGATCAAATAAGTAAGTATGAAAGTTTTGCCAACCATAAATATTATGTGGTATAACGCAGAAACAAGGCCCTTCCTATGATTATTTTCATATGTGGAAGATGAAGATGTTAGAGTGTTAGAGCATAAGAAGTGATAAGCTTATATCTCTCCTGATCTAAGCGATCATTCAACCCAGTTTCTTCTTGCAAAGACAGGGTGAGTTTATTCCTTCTCTTTTTCGAGGTATCACAAATGCAATAATGAGGGGGTGAAGAGATAATCATGTAGCTGGAGAGAGATAATCACATCAGCAGTACCTATTACCCCTCTGTATCAGGCCATGTACGTGCTCCTGACCAAACCTGCAGGTCACATCTGGTCTCAGGACCTCCCCAGGCACCCACAGATACTCATGTTGTTCCCACTCTCCTAATGCCAACAATGTCAATGCCTTGTCCTTTGATGCCAGCAACTCTTCCAGGCATTTCTAGCACATGGGCCAGGTTAAACATGAACCCGCTGCACCTGTTCTGGAGGGAGCCACCACTGCCCTCCCACCTGTCTGCTTGCTTGGGAGTTTCTGGAGGAGTTGAGGCCCAAGAGAAGTCCAAAGGGATAAACCTCATTGGGCAATCTAGAAGTGGGGGAAAGCGTGCCCTAAAAATATATGTATGTCTGTGTGGACTCTGACTTCCATTAGCATCTGGGTCACGTCCCATGCAACGGAGCAGGAAGCTACACTTCTTTGAGAAGAGCTGGCCTGTTCATGGTTAACCAGTTCATTTTTATTTTTCCTCCTCACTTTCTTTTTTCCTATTACTCTTCCTTCCCTGAGAATGCACTCCCAAATAAAATTCTGGCACAACAGCTTTGCCTTAGTTTCTTATGTGTAGAGAATCTGGGCTAAAACAGATTACTAACACAGAGATTTTTCATCACATGATTTCATTTCTTGCGCTGATATAGCAAAGTTGCTCAGCATTTTCCTGATTAAAAAAAAAAAAATTACCGAACTGCATTTTTGCACCATCAAACACATGTTTTCCTTTGGAAAATATATGACCTAAAAATATGAAAGTCACATCTAAGAATTTCACTCATCATCGCCCAGTTAAAAATGCTTTGAAATTTTGCATTAAAATAGCACCCCCTGGGTGGGGATGAGGGTGATAGTTTGTTGAGTATCCCAGTCGGGGACTAAAAGTTGGAGCCCCTTCTATGAGGAGACACCTGCTTATCCCTGACTGGGTGCCAACTGTGCTATACTGGGAACTTCAGTGCCAGTGATGCAAGCATCACTCTGACCCCCTTCTCCTAGCGTGCACTCTGTCCCAGATGTCAGTTCTGCACACACCTTTAACCAGTGCAGCGCTGGTTGTTCAGGGTCCCAGATGTGGATGTGTACTTCTGAGCCAGCACCTGTAGGGGCCACCGTGCTGTTCTTCCCCAGTATCACTGTGAACAGGGTTCAGTAAAAACCTCTCCTGTTCTTTTGTGCCAGACTGTTGCTACCGACGTGTACTGTAGTCACCCATTGTTTTCTCAGGGGTAACTGACATTTCTGTGCTCAGTTTCGCTGCAATGGAGGAGGTGAGCTCAGCGACTTCCCTCTGCCACCATCTTGCCACTCTGCTGCCGCTCCCGGCATTTTATATTTTAGAGTTACAGCCTTTTATTAGGGGGGAAGGATGTCCTGAACTAACTCCAAAAATAAGTTTTACAGACTCCATCCCCACTCCAGACCAAAGAGAAGACACCAAGAACTACAAATCCCATTACATCATCATCACTGGAGGGAGGATGCTGGGGCCTGAGGGTGGAGTTACGCAGCCAGGTTTGGTATAAATCAGACATGTATGTCTTGGGGGTGGGGAGCTCTTCTGGTTTTTCACCGGCTCTCAGTGGCTATTGGGATTCCAGCTCAGAGGAACTGGTAGGACTCATATACCAATTTATCTTCCTCTCTTCTCCCTGAGTTATTCATTTCTTCATTTCCCCTTCTTTTGTAAATAAACCCCTTACTAGCCTTTGTTGTTTGTGCCTGCAGTTGCGTCTTATCACAAGTGCCTTTTAAGCACATGGGTGAGGACCCACAGTCAGAGAACCCATTTTGTGTCAGGGTCTCACATTTTGTTTGTCATATTGGAAGGAGTCACTATGCTTTTATAAATTTAAAAAAACAAAAAAGGACAAGGAAAATGTCATTGGCATCTAGGGTTTCCGGAGCCTGGGAATCTAGTGGGCTACCATGGGGGCCATGAACAAACCTCAGCACCCAATAAGGAGCAGCTTTCCTGGTTCACGCAGTGCACAGGATTATGGGGATGCATGGAAACCCTGTGCGTGCACTGATTAAATAGTAACATGACAGGTGGCAGAGCCTGGGGACAGTTTCTGACAGTGAACTTAGAAAGTCTCTGAGAAGTTTCTTTGTTTGTTGTTGTTCAAGTTTTTAATTTTTTACAATTAGCATTTAAATACACTTAATTTTGTATTGCTCTTCAGGTGCATATACACTATAATTTGTTCTCTTTATATACTCTGTATTATATTCAGTGAAATAAGTCAAAAGGCAAGAGAAAAGAATCGGATGGTTTCACTACTAGGAGGAATATAAAGAAACAAACAAAAAACAGGGCTCAAGGAAAAGAACAACAATAAAAAAAATACAACAAGAACAAAAGACAAAGAATTCAAAGGCATCAGGAGGGTGGGGTGGGGGAGGGGTCGAGATGAGGGCAGATAAGAGCACAAAGGACTGGGGTGATGGTGCACGGGGTAAATGGTAGTGGGAACTCCATGGGGACTACAATTGATATCAAATATGTATAAATGAATTAATTTAATTTAAAAAATTTAAAAATAAAGGTTGCAAACCAATCAACAATATTTAATTTAGGAAGACCACACAAGTACCGTACAATACTTATTAGGATTACATTTTTTTTGCTAAAAAGTCATGAATAAACAAATGCATAAATAAATTGTTCCTAACATCAAGATTAAATGACATTATTTTCTTACACTATCAACCAAATAAAATTGTGTTACATTTAAAAAATAAATAAAATTAAATTTTAAATTAATATAACATTTACATATAACATTGTATTGCTTTTGTTTGCTTGTTTATTAAACACTGTATAAATTTTAGGTGTACAACATAATTTGATATATGCATATATCACAACATATGTGATAATGATAATGCTTATTAATAAATATTTATACCTCACATAGTTATGATTTTCTTTTCTTATAGTGATATCCTCTAAGATATACTCTCAGTGATTTTCAAATAGAGAGTATGGTAATATTAACATAAGAACCCTGTTACATATTACAGCCCATGACATTTATCTTATAGCTGTAAGTTGGTCCCTTTGACTCACATTAATCAGAACGTATTAGGATCAGGAGTTTTTTGCAGCAGAATCCAACCTGAAAGTAGAAAATCTATCCTTGGGTAACACACGGCTCCTACTAATATTTTTCTGAAGAGTAATTTAGTGGAAACAAATGCAATTAAGGTTGAGATTTGCAGGGATTTGTGTAATCACTTGTAGAATCTCAGATAGATAAAAATTATATGAATAGTCAATGAAGTGCCTGTACTTCAAGACTGAACCGTGCAAGACTGCAATGTAAGAGAAACAAAAGGTCCCCAGAGTCCATCGGCACGCCCAAGGCACGTGCTTCTCAACACAGAGTAGGAGCCAAGTGGAGCCAAGTGATGAACACAGGAAAAGTCTTGCTAAAACTCAGAGGCCCAATTTCCTTTGCTATATTTAACTGAATGTTTTAGCAAGAGACAGTATCAACCCTACATCATAAAACATTACAAGATTTGTTTAGAAATAAGAGCATATTGGAAATATATATTTTTTATTCAATAAGGTTACTTAAGCCATTTTTACTTCTCAATCAACTTTTTGGCCAATTTTACAGAATTCTTAGGAAAAGACCTTAGGGTACTCACAACGACGGCCACCTGAAGCAAGAGGCCAGTGCTGGCAATTATACTCGGTCTGGTCTGAACTGCGGTGCAAGGCTGGCCTGTGTGGAAACCAAGAATAAAGCCATTTGCTTCGATAGGTTTTGGTGAAGAGGGCAGAGAGCTGTTCGAATAAGCACAGCGTTTTTCATTCGAAGACATCCAGCAGGAGAGTAGTCAGAACAAGGTTGTAGAAACTCACAACCCAAGTTGAAGAGGGAAGCAGTATTTAGCACACAAAGATAGGTCCCATGACCAAAGATATGGGGAGCAAATTGCCCAAGAAAACTGTCATGAGCATCCAGTCAGGATTAAGCTCCCTAGTACCTTCTTTGTAACCATACGATCCAAAAAATGCTACAGAGAAGAAAATTTAGACTTGTTCGATTGGGATGGTGGTGGTTTGAGGAGAGTCCAACATTATCTAGCAAGGTGATTTTATAGCAGTTCATATTTTCATCTTTGTTGATTTATCTTTGAAGAGTTACTGGTGTGGAATCTGATACCCAGTTTCCTGTAAGCAGCATCCCTAATGGAATGGTGCTCAAATACGGTTTAGATTTAAAGTGCCTGTAATTACAAGTCTCTAATTAGGTCCCTGTTTTGTCTGTTGCTAAATAGCAAATCTGGCTTTTGGAATCCATGTACTCTTCAAACGTTACATCCTGAAGTTTGGTGAAGCAAATCTTTATTCTTCCACTTAGGTGATGCTGTTGATTGGGAAAATAGCTTTCCAGGGAGGGCCTCTCTGGAGAATACAAGTTCAACCCCCAGAGCAGGGGGCTCATTCAGGGAGAGTTCCTGATTGCCTTGTGGAGACAGCGGATGGGTTTCCTACACGGTGGGATGACAGCTGGAGGAGCTGAAATCCAGTAGGGAGGGATTCACGGACAGGATATACTTGGGAAAGGAAGCAGCATCTGGTCTACTACCTTGGAACTCAGTCTGCATGGAGGTACCAGTTGGGGTGAGGGGACTCTCTAGCGCTCCCTAGTGGAAGCACCCAGCTAGGAGAGGATAGACTGGAGTTGAGGGTTGGCTATCACAGCTACCCAAAGGTCATACTGTGTATGGTGTCCTGGTCACCTTCTAACCTAGGAAGACAAAACCCACAGTCACCAGTGGTCCATCACCACAACATACTTGCTTACAAAAGTGTGACAAATTTCCCAGAGTAAAAACAGGAGTCTTTTATAAATATGAACAAGGCAGTATAAAATTGCTAACAGAAATATTCTATCCCTCACTTCACTGACTTGGAGGTTATTCATTTTTAGACCAAAATCAGGAACATTTTAGCTTATAAGTGAATTTTGAACCTTTCCTGTCTGTGGTGTTTAGTAGTTGTTAATAAGATTTTTGCACTGCTCTCCATTATGTAAAACTCCATGCTCCTTCTTTGTCATGCTGTTTCCATTTGAAGACAGCAAGATATGACCGTGTACATATGCAGGAATAACCTTCCCAAAAGATGATCTCGGTAGCATTTCCTTTTTCCCACCTTAACTGAGCTTTTCATCTTTCTTTCACCTATCTTCTCTCTTTCCCTCCCAATAATGAGGTTCTAGAGATATAATCATTCAAATTAATAAGCATCCCAGCACTCTATGCACCAATGTTCCCAAACCATGAATTTGTATGATGGGTGGAATTCACAATAGGAAAGTAGTAAGTCAGATTTCCTAATGTGAACTTATTTTGCCATAATTTGGGCAAAATAACATCTGGTGGCAATGCAGACTATTTGCTTTACCTGGTTTTATTTATGCTCTTATTTTTAAAATGGGACAGGTATACAACAGTTTGTGTTTCTTTGAAAGTGGATGAGAAATCCAAAAGTATAAAGGAAACGTCATAATAAAGTATTTTCCTAAAGAGTGAGGGACCAAAAGGAAAACTGAAATAGCACCATAGAATAATCCTGGGAAGGAATTTAAATCAATGACATATCGAAGTTGGAGATTCACTAGTATATATACAGATCACCTGCCATCAAGATGGACTCTGTACTGGAATGGCATTTTGTTGAAGGTGATCTGTATGTAGGATGGAGACTTCCACACGTCTAACTCCTAAGCATGGGATCTGTATATTGACCTGCTGGTTGAACACCTGACCTGCACAGCACAGGGTTTCAGTCATGCAGACAGAGCTCACCATTCCCTGCATTTACGCCTCTGACGTCTCCTTCTCATCCATTCCATACATTGCACTTGATGACCAAGTACTTCCTTCCTGGAGCTGTTAATTTCTTACAGGTTTGTTTCTGGCCTCACAAAAACAGGAGATATATAATAAGGGAGTTATTACAGAGAGTGGATTCTATCCTCTGAATGTGGTCTTTATTGGTAGCTAGTCTCATCTCTTGTCTTCCCATCTCCAGTCCTCTCATCACCTCTTCACAGCAAATGTCCCATTTGTTCTGCCTTCCGGGTCACTGTCTTCCTATTTCATTATGTTTGGACTGTACCTTCCGCCACAGAGAATCTCCGTGGACTAACAGGCTGTAATGAGTTTCTCTTTGGTTTCATCTACACCATCAGCCCTCCTGATGTCCTTGGGAACACACGTTTTTCCTCTTCCACATTCAGAGTTGTATAGGGAGCTGAACCCAGAGAACTGACCCATCAATTGTTACTTTTCCCTGTCCTTCTCTTTCACAAGGGCCATCTATTCAAAGGGATATATAAAATGCTCTTGGTTAAACAGTTGATAAATGAATGAAGGACTAAATATGCTAATGAAATATAAATCAAAATTTTAAAAAAGTCAGTTTTAGGTAACAATCCATTCTCCAGTTCATCCTTGCTAACTTCCAGGTAACTGAATTCAACCTGAGATAACCTGAAAATCTGGTTTTGCAGAAAATAGAACACTTACCTTAAAAAACTGAGGCCAGGGCCTCCCTGGTAGTGCAGCAGATTGAATGCTGTCCCATGAAGCATCCACTGCACAGCAGCTTGAGTTCAATCCCCTGCTAGGAAGGGGACCCACATGGTACAGCAGACCTTTCCTGCTTTGCCTGCTGCGCCCTTCAGCAGTGTGTTTCAGTCAGTCTGCCTGTTCTGCTCCTGGCTCTGGCTCTGGTGAATCCTCTTACCTCCCACGCCTCTGGCCTATACCCCAGCTCTCGTACACATAAATAATCTTTAAAAAACTAAAAAATGGTGGCTCGTGTAAAAGTTGTAGGTCCACTGATGCATATTTACATACTACAGGCTAACTGAGGAGGTTTTTAAATCAACCCATGTTGTTTGAGGTCTATTGATAACTTAGGGGCGTAAAACCTTCAGCTCATTGGAGTCTCTTTATATGGATCATGTACAGTTTTGTTATATTATACTATTAAATTATAATAATACCAATTTTGCTTCAGATACCATAAAAGGGAAAAGTGAATATGATTTAAGTATGACTTAGCTTCTCTTGGGAAGTTTCTGATATAACTGGTATGATCATCAGAATTTCCCCTCTCCCCAATTTACTATTTGCAGTTATGTTTTTTGACAAATTGTTTTGATTTTTTTGGGTAATTTTTTTTAACCAAAAAAAAAAATCAACTATATTGTTGATTAACTAGATTGTTTATGTTAACCAGTTATGCCCATGTGAAGTTCCAGTCTTAAACTTTTTTTTCATAATTTGAGGCCAGTGGGCCTCCCGGGTAGCACAAAGGGTTGAGCACCTCACTGTGGGGCTTCTGCAGCCACTGCAGCACAAGTTCGATCCCCAGCCACGGAGGGGACCCACATGGCGCAGCAGACCTCTCCTACCTCGCCCACTGCTCCCCTCAGCAGTGTATTTCAGTTGATCTGCCTGTTCTTCTCCCCACTCTGTCTCTGGTGAATCCTCTCATCCCCCTCCCACATTTCTGACCTGTACCCCAGCTCTTGTATGCATAAATAAATAAAGTGTTAAAAAAAAAAATTTGAGGCCACTGAAGACTTGGGCTCTGACGACTGGGAGCATGATTTATAATTTGCTATGTCCTCTTTGTTTTCACTGTCAGAGGCTCTGAGCCAAATTTTATTCAATTATAGCAATCATTATGAAGACTCAGTGAACACACATTAAAATAAATTATCCTAAGAATCTCCCTCAAATAGATTAGGGTCTCTATCACTCCACAGCATTGTGTGTCCTGGGATGAAATTAAAGACTGAAGTTGTCACTGAGATACATCCAACCTTCCTTAGGACCCAAACTTACCATATTCACAAGGCTGTTTCCTGCCATGTCAAGTCTCATTTTGCTATTTGGAACCAACTTTCTCTTTTTGGGCAAGTCCTCAGAAAATAAGATCATTAACAGTAAAATGTTCTGCATTAAATGGCTATATTACAAACAACCCATAACAAGTCGAACAAAAGAAGTCCAAAGTAATGAGCTAGTTATTAGGCTAGCTCTTCCTTTATTCCTAATTATCTCAACCAATTACAAAACTCTTAGAAACCCTCGCTATAGCTGTGTCCACACTATAGGAGAGAGAAGATCTGTGGTTAGAACAATATATTCCTAGTTTAAGGACAATGTAAACTAGAATTTTAAAACTCCCATCATTTCAACAGCAGTAAGCTAATAAAGAGTTCTAACTTGGAATTGCATATCCCTCTGGGGGGCCATGGGTTTCAGATGCTATTCTAAAGTAGAATTAGGTCTCTTAGAAATAGTGTCTCTGCTTCCCTTTTCAGGTATGTGTTACCTAGGAGCCTGGAGGCACGTTAATTGTCCCCAAACAGATGGGTTTTCCCTTTATGTGTTCCTCTCCACTTGGACAGGAAAAGCACAGCTGCATTGAGCAATTTTCTGTAAAAGATTTCCTAAATACATCCACAGCTTTTCATCTGCTCTTCAGCGGGGAGCTGGAACCTGGAAGCAGCGGGCTTCCAGCCCATTAAGAACTAAGTGCTTCTATTCAGATCCTTATCTCTTCATTGACACAGACATACTTATTAGCAATCATTTCTATCTGCAGGGGCATTTTACTCTGTCCATTTCCTGGTTGGCTTTTGGGAGTCTTCAATATTAATCAGGAGAAGGCTAGCTATTATAAACAAAAATTCCCCAAATCTCAGCTCTTCAGTGGAATACAAATGCTTATTTCCTACTCAATACACAGGTCAATGGACTGGAATGTGGGGGGTGGGATGAGTTTAGGGCATTTTTCAGACGACTCCCACCTATTTTGAGGTCCTTGGTAGTTTCTCCTTTTGATTGGAGGTTGAGGACCAAGACAGAGCTTGCATGAGAAACTTTCTTGGGCCCAGATTTTCATTCTCATTTTCCCTTTCCTTCTCCCTCACAAGGGCCAGCTAGTTCAAAGGGGAACAGAATGTGTTCTTGGTTAAATAGTTGATGAATAAACAAATGAATGGCCAAATATGCCAATGAAAGATAAATCAAAATGAAAAATAAAATTAATTTTAGGTTACAATCCATTCTCCAATTCATCCTTGCTAACTTCCGCATAATTGATTTCAATCTAAGATTGCCCAAAAACCTGGCTTTGCAGAAAATAGCTTACTTGAAAAAAATTGATCAAAATTTGCCCCCGCTTTTCATCTTGATTATATTAGCAACGTTTGGTGAATAGTTGCCAGGATTTGCCCCCGCTTTTCATCTTGATTATATTAGCAACGTTTGGTGAATAGTTGCCAGGATTTGCCTTGATAAGAAACAAGCTACTCAACTTTACTGATCATTTTCCACATTTCCAAAATCTCTACCATCACCTTTAATAACAGCCAGCACTTGTGGTTCACATAGGTCGGGTTTGTTTCTCTCAAACTGATTTACAACCAAGTTTAAAGTGTCTCTGTCAAATGCCCCTAGATGTTAAGGCAACAAAATGTAGTAGAATGAACATAAGAGGAAGTGAATTGTTGAGGCTGTTGCTATGTGGAACTGCCAAAAAGAAACAAGGTCCAGAATTACAAGAGATTCTACTTGCTTATGAGAAATTCCAAATTATAAGTAAAATGTCTTCATTGGTCAATGTTGGCCTCTGATTAAATTATCTTTTGTTGCCTACAAATACAGTCTCAATGAAATTAGATAAAGAATGTATTAGATAATCAAAACAAGGATTTGAATCTGGAAAGCAGTCCTATGGATTTTATTCTGTGAAAAACGTTCCACCAAACTTGTGTGAATTCAGTTCTTACACATAGGAACTGTGAGGCCTAACATTAAAAATACCATTAATCTTGACAGTTCTAAGTTCTAATCTTAATATTAATCTTCAAGTTCTAAGTTGTTAACAACCAAAAAGATATGTTGATTCTCCCTGGCACAGAGAAAGGCCATGCAGGATTTAATCTCTTCCAGTCTAAAGGAAGGATTGTAGAAATGCAAAGGCTGGGTGCCCACTGTTAAATCTTTTTTTCATCCAGCTCATTGGTCATCAGTGGGGGTGAAAAAGCTGTGTTTACCCCCAGGCATCATTGTAGGGTTAGAGAAATCAGGTCTTTCCACCCTCCCACCACTGTGATGATGGACACCTGCGGTGCTGCGAGCATTCCAGGGTGGGCATGCGCAAGTGGGCGCACCTGTGTTGGACACGGGCTTAAATGGGCAGCGTCATGAGGACGCCAGGACCAACAGGACCGACAGTACTGACAAGCAGCAGCAGAGTAAAGCAGCCGAGAGGGTGAGATGTGCCAGGGGCTGGGAGGCCTGCCAGCCTCCAGGCCCCCTGGCACCCCTGCCTGCCATGTACCTGATGCCACCTCTAACAATAAAAGCATGAAAAGCCACCGAGGGCTCCAAGACTCTCCTTCCTTGACCTGTCTGCCCAGAACCATCCCGAACCTGCCCAGTGTGCCACCTTTCCTGCTGCTACTACAATCATATTTTGCATAGCAGTTTCACATTTCAAGTCTATACAAATGGCCCTGCTCTCCTGTCTGCCAGAGCAGGGTGGGTAATTTTCCCCAGAATATTTATTGTATGCTCACAACCTGCACTTATTCTGTCATGTAATCAACCTTAATTAGATGCATTTATGATCTAATTGTTGTATCTCCTATAAGCCATCAGGAAACATCTTGTGTCATTCATTTATATTTTACCTAAAAAGTAGTTTTAGATCATGTCTACCTTCCTAATCATTGTGATCTGAAGCTGTAGTCCCTCTTTTCCCTCCACAATGCCAGGCATTGGATCTGAAAAACATAAAATTAAACTTGTATTTTTATTTATTATTATCTGTCATAATAATCCCGTGAGTTGGGCTATTGTCTGACCATTTGTTGTTTCTTTAGACCAACTTTACTTACAACATTCATAAATTAAGAAAATAGACATCAACACAATGATAATAAACATAGTAATAACTTTTTCTATAGTATGAGAAGGGAGAAAGTTTAAAAGACAACCAATCCAACCCAAAAAATGTGGCACAAACATAAGCAAACCACAAGTTCAGTTAGGCGTCCTGAGGACAATAGTCTAGAAGATTTTTAGATGTCATTAGGTTTTAAAATCAATGTTTTTTTTTTTTACTTCCAATTCATGTGGTTTCTGAAAAGGACAGTCAGGGCTTAATAAATCTAATTAAAAGGGAGAGGGGGGAAAAAAAGCAAAATATAAAGAGCCAGTAATACTTTCTACCAAAAAAGTCATTAAAATTATATTAGGTTTGCATAGTTCATTCAGTCCCTGTAGAATTCTTGATCTCTTGTTGTCAATTATTTAGAGTCCAGGTTTTTTTCATAAGTTTCATAATTTTGTTATCCTCAGTTCCATGACAAACCTGTACTTCTTTAGTATTTGTAAAAGTCCTTTTCATGTGAATCCCTCTGAACATAAAATAAACAAAAGCTTCTGTAAATGGCAAGAGACTTTAAGATGACCTTATTAAGATTTGATTATAGTGCCATTGACAAGGAAATTTGCTCAATTTTGTGACATATAATATTTTAGAATGACAATAATTGACCAGTAATAATATTATAAAAGAACATATCCAACTTTTAAGAAGTTTCAGGATAATTTTAGAACAATGTTAATATCCGCATCAGGCTAAATGTTTCTCCACATGTAACAGTGATTTCTATGAAATTACCACATCTCACATTGACCTAGGAGTCTAACAAGATAACAGCAGAGTGATGTCTGGGCTTGACTCCTCACCATACAAGTAACTAAATTGCAGTAGAACAAAGTCAATAACCCCTGAAAGATTAATAGGTGATAATAACATACGGTAGGAGCAATGACTGGTGGAAAGTAGTAGGAAAACCTTTAGCTGAGCTGTGTTCCAGATGCAGTGGCAGGATGGAGGCGGCACTGGAGCAAGTTCGGGATGGTTCTGGGCAGACGGGTCAGGGAAGGAGAGTCTTGGAGCCCTGGGTGGCTTTTCACACTTTATTTAGTAGAGGTGGCCAGGTACATGGCAGGCAGGGGTTCCAGGGGCCGGGAAGCTGGCAGCTCTCCCAGCCCCCAGCGCATCTCACCCTCTCGGCTGCTTCTTCTCTCTCTGCTGCTGCTGCTGCTGCTCCTTCGTCAGTCGGTCCTGTTTATTGGTCCTCACAGTTCTGTCTGTGGGTCCTCACAGTTCTGGCATCCTCATGACGCCGCCCATTTATGCCCGTGTCCCACACAGGTGCGCCCACTTGCGCATGCCCACCCTGGAATGCTCGCAGCACCTCAGGTGTCCATCATCAGTGGGAGGAGGGTGGAAATACCTGATCAACCTTTACCCTACACAGAGCACTATAGCTCTTGAGAGAGAGGGGCAGAGAGAGGTACAGAGCCCCTCTATAGCTGTGGACGAAGGGACATATATGCTGCACAGACACAGCAATGCACTAGATAAGGGTGTGCCCTGATTTGGCATCCAGGACAGTGGGTGCACGATCGGAGGACTATAGGAGAAAAGGTGAAGAGAGATGACTAATGGCTTAAGCCTGACACTCCCAATACAGAACAGCTGGAACCTGAACCAGTATTAGAAAGCCAAGTGGAATCACCTGTGTCTCCTCATAGATGGCGTTATTATTTGCAGCCTAAGGCTGTGATGTTTTCAACATTTACCAAAAACTACTCCCAAGGCCAAAACCAAGACAAAAACTAAAAGCTTTCACGAAGAGGTTAAGCACCTGGACCCTAACAACACAAGCAAGCACCACAGGAGAAGGCACTGGATTGGAAAACGGAAAGAGAACATCTACCCACTTGTGACACCATCTCAGTTGCAACCCATGCTCAACGTTGCAGTTAGTGCTTACGATAGCCTAGTTGTCGAAGCTTGCGCAAAAATACACAAGACATTTAGAGCAAGAAAATAGCAAGAGGAGTGGGATCGCTGTGGCTCCCACCACACAACGCTGGAAGCTGCAGCAGAGCAGAAGCTCAGAGCCCTCATGCTCACCAGAGGTGACCTTTTAGAGCCCTACCACCCTGGATCTTTCCTACCTACTACCCCTGGCCGGTACTAGCTCTCTGATCACCTCAACAGGTGCGAAGTCAGCATAGGATAGTCTATCATTATTACAACCCATAGAAGTCTAAAAATGAAGAGTCATAAGAACACACAAATGCTGAGACAATATAACCTCAAAAATCTGAGGGAAGTCTCGGTCAAGAACAACTGCAGAATATGCCTGGAAAAGAATTCAAGTCAACAGCTATAGCGATGCTTACTGAACTTTTAAAAAATATAGATGAGGTAAAACAAACAGAATGAAGACTGAGGAAACACGAGGGCTTCCCTGGTGGCACAGGGATTAAGACTCAGCACTATCAAGTTATCACTAGTCACTGTGGACTGAATTGGATCCCCCACCAGGGAGGTGACTGTAGGGTCAGAGAAAAGTATCAGGCTTTTCTGCCCTCCCGCCATTGGTGTGATGAGGGACACCTGAGGTCATGTACGCGTGCCTAAGTGGGCATGTGCAAGTGAGTGCACCTGGGCTTAGACTCGGGCGTATAAGGGTGGCGTCATGAGGACACCAAGAAAGCAGCACAGCAGAAGAATAGAAGAACAAAAAGAAGTTAGCAGCAGAAGAGTAAGAAGTAGCAGCAGTAGAAGCAGCGAGAGAGGCTGGAGAGCCCAGAGAGCAAAGATGCACCAGGGGCTAGGAGACCTGTCAGCCACCTGGCCCCCCGGCCCTCCTGCTTGCCGTGTACCAGGTTGCCTCTGATAAAAAAAAAAGAAAAGAAAAAAGCCTAAAAAAGCCACAGAGGGCTCCAGAACTCTTCCTTATCCCGTTTGCCAGAATCATCAAGAATTTGCTCCTGTGCTCTTTCTGGCACCACAGTGACCCACATGGTACAGCAGACCTCTCCTGTCTGGGCCATTGAACACTCCTCAGCAGTGTACTTCAGTCGATCTGCCTGTTCTACTCCCTATTCTGTCTCTGGTGAATCCTCTCACTCCCCACACCTCACCTATACCCCAGTTCATGTATGCATAAACAAATAAAAGATTTTTTTTTTAAAAAGAAAACATGAGACGGTTAAAATTAGGATAGATCTAAAGAATACTATAACTGAATTAAAAAATGCAATGGAGGGGCCTCCCTGGTGGTGCAGTGGGTTAAGCAACGCACTATGAAGCAGCCACTGGAGCATGAGTTCGAATCCCTGGCCCCGGACAAGGAGGTGAGCCACATGATGCAGCAGACCTCTCCTGCTGTGCCCGCTGCTCCCCTCAGCAGTGTGTTTCAGTCAGTCTGCCTGTTGTGCTCCCCACTCTCTGGTGAATCCTGTCACTCCTGTGACTCTGGCCTGTACCCCAGCTCTTGTATGCATAAATAAATAAATCTTTAAAAAAAATGCAATGGAGGACTCAAGAGCATTCAAGTGCAAACAATGAAGAAAATTAGAGAACTCAAAAAGCACAATGTCAGAAAACACACAATTAGAACAACAAAGAGAAAAAACAACAAAAACAGGTGAAAATAGTATAAGAACCATTTGGGAGAACCTAAAAGAAATAACATCCATATCATGGGGGTCTCAAAAGAAAAGAGAAAGGCACACAAAATTTATTTACGGAAGTAATTGCTGAGAACTATTTCAATTTGGGAAGTGAACTAGACATTGTGATCCGAGAGGCCGTGAGAATTCCCAACAAAATAGTATCAGACAGACACACACTGAGATACATACTACAAACCAATGACATAGACAAAATACTAAAAACTAGTTTATTATTTTAAAATACTAAAAATCAAGGGGAAAAGGGTAACCTATATAAGGAAACACCAATTAGAATGTGAATTTCTCAGTAGAAATATTGCAGGCAAAAAGGGGATGACAGGACATATTTACAGTACTTAAAGCAAAAGATTTCTAGCCTGAAATTCATTACCCTATAAAATCAATATTTAGCACAGAAGGAAGAGTAACCAACTTCCTTGAAAAATAAAAGCTATTAAGAATTTATCACCACCAGGCTGCATGTGAGAAAAGTCTTAAAGGAGTTATTATAAGGGAACAGAAAACCAAATGCAGAGGTAACAGATACCTGAACTATAGAACATGGAGGAGGAAGACGAAGACAGTGTTACCCTCTACATCAGTGGGAATGTAGACGGGGCCAGCCCCTATGAAAATCAGTATGGGGGTTTTGCAAAGTATCAAAGGTGGATCTACTATAGGACCCAGGAATTCCACTCCTAGGTACCTACACAAAGTATACAAAAACACAATTCAAGTTATACATGCATTCCTATGTTCATTACAGCATCATTTACAATAGCCAAGTTATGGAAGCAACCCAAGGGCCCAAGGTCAGATGAGTGGATTAAGAAGATGAAATATACATACACAGCTCTAAAACCAGATGAAATCTTGCATTAGCACAAGTGGAACTCTTAGGGATTCTGCTAAGTGAAATAAGTCAGAAGGAGAAAGATAACTTATATGTGGAATGTTAAGAACCATATATATGGAATATCACTAACCAAAGGGTTAGTTAAAACCAAAGTAATAAGTCTGTCAAATCCTAGAAATCTGTCGGTAAAATTGAAGCTACCAGAGGGATGGGAGAGGGTGGAGAGGACTGCCTGGGGAGGACAAATAGACGGTGGACTATTGTTGCCTTTGTGGCGGGAGCAGCTGGACACAGCTGAGTATATGTGATCGTGTATCTCTAAATCATATCTAGTTCTGAAAATTAAAGAGAAACTAAATGGGAATCCTAATAAAAAGGGAAAAAAATAATGTAAAATGTTAGATGAAAGTGGGGGTTAAGATGGTTCCTCCCCTAGGAGGAATAGAAGGGAACCAAATAAGGATCAAGGAAAGGAATAAGAACAACAACAACAATAATAATAATAACAATAAAGACACAAAAACCAAAAATGAAAAGACAAGGACAAATTGGGGACACTTGGTGGGGAGAGGGAGGGGGAGGGTTGAGGGCAGATGGGAGCACAGGGGACTGAGGTGATGGTGCACTGGTGATATGGTGATGGGGAACACATGGGGATTACAATTGATGTCAAATATATATAAATTAAAGGGAAAAAATAGAATAAAAATTTAAAAAAATAAAAATATATAATGAAAGCAAAAAAAAGAAAGTGGGGGTTAATTTGAAAATAAACAATGTAGATAAACACAAATTAGTGAGCCTTCATCCATCAGCATGTTAATTATCAAGAGTGCCTTTCTGGCCACCAAACTTGTTGCCAACGTCCCCAAGCATATCAACTCCATGCCCACCCTGCAGTCAGTGATCTTCTGGGGAGGCTGAAAGGCATGGAGGTGGTCTGTAGCTAGGGAATCCATGTTGGGGAGCGGCTGGTATCTTGGGAGACTGCAGAGCAAGCTGCCAGCAGCCCAAGGCTTGTTGGCTTACCTTCTTGTCAGTGTGCTTTTTAGTAGACAGCCTATGTGTCATGGCCTATGACCCAGACAGCTCTGGTAGTCCGGTGAGGGCAGAGTGAGTGCTTTCTGGGAGAGCTCAGCTAACTGCTAGCAGCGCTGGTTAAGTCCGACCCAGGCCAGGCCGGCTGACAATTTTCTTCATAGAAAGGAGCTTGCCTTAAAAAAAAATAATAAAAAAAAAAGAAAAAAAAAAAGAAAAAAAAAAAGAAAAAAAAAAAGAAAAAAAAAA
>JAGFMF010011493.1:3913675-3923745 GCA_019455555.1 Galemys pyrenaicus
AAAAAAAAAAAGAAAAAAAAAAAGAAAAAAAAAAGAAAGGAGCTTGCCTAGCTGTCCAGGCTAGGAGTGAGGGAGGAAGGGTGGGTTTTGTAGCTGGTAGAGGCTGAGGTTTGGTGTGGTGGAAGCAGCTTCCCTGCTTTTCCAACGCATTGGGGGAGGGTGCATGCTACCCACTTTTCCAGGAAGTGTTCTAAAGAAAAACTTCTAGGAAAGCAGATGAATTAGCCTATCTCAGTCTTCCTTCAGCAGTAGGAATTTTCTCAATATTCACCACATTTGCTACAAGGCAAACCCAATGTGAAATGGGTTGGTCTGAGTGTGGGTCCTCACCTGTACCCTTAAAATGCACTTATGAGACTCAATTGCAGGCACAAACAGAAAAAGTTAAAAGGCTTATTTACAAAAAGGGAAAATGAAGAGAGGCTAACTCAGAGGAAAGGGTTCAGTGTTCAGAAAAGTGTTTTTCCTTATTATTTTTCATACTTCAATTAAAACTCTTAATTCTTAAAATCTCAATGTCCTAGTTTTTATATTGTAAGGAATTGTAAAGTCTGTTACATTATCTGTTTTAGATGAAATACTTAACAAATAACTTTCAAATATTTTAGAATATGGTGCCTCAATTTTTTTGTGACATTTTAGTCACAGATACAACATTTCTAAAGACTGTAATAGTCACTGGTAAACAAAAATTCGGTAATTTGGATTAGATATTAAGTTCTTGTTATTAAATTTAGTAAAATCTTAATTTTTCCAAGAGATTTTTACTGTCTTTCCTTATTCTTTGTTTTTTTAAAAGATTTATTTGTTTCTGCATACAAGAGCTGGGGTACAGGCCAGAGTCGCAGGAGGTGAGAGGATCCACAGAGCAGGGAGCAGAACAGGCAGATTGACTGAAACACACTGCTGAGGGAAGCATTGGGCACAGCAGGAGAGGTCTGCTGCGCCATGTGGGCCACCTGCCTGGCCGGCAGCAGGGATCGAACTCATGCTGCAGTGGCTGTGGTTTGCTTCATAGTGCGTTGCTTAACACACTGAGCCACCAGGGAGGCCCCTCTTTCCTTATTCTTTTTAGACAAGGAACTAGTCCTTAAATTTACACTTCTAAGAATGGTTCTTTGGTTCTGAAGAAAGTGGGGATAGAAAATTTCCCTTACACAGAGACTCTAGCTTTCTAAGGCCAGGTATTTTTTTTCTCTCCTTAACTATGAGATTTTAGATTTGGCATATACTTTGGAAGCTCAAAAGAGATTTTCTTTTCCTAGCCACTGCAACTTTTATGGTATCTTTGATATTAATGACCCAATTATTGATGAGAATTTTGCAAAAGCACTGCTATAACTTTTGTTAAGACAATTTTACATTTGATCTCTGTATTTTCATTTTTTTAAAAAAGAAAAAAAAATCTCCTAATAATAGCCAGATGCCTCTCTACATTTCCTGTTACCAATTCAATTTTCTCCAACTAGAAATTCAGATTGAAAAGCCTCCAAATTTTCTATAGGTCTAATAAGCAATTCAGAAACTTTCTAGCTCAGCATTAGCTCATATACCCAGTAAATACTCCTATGACCTCTCCTAAACTCCAGAAGTTCATTCCCAGCATAAAACATAAGAGGAAAGAAACTCAATACACGGAATGGATTTCAGATAAACTTTGGAGCCAGAATCATATTTTATGTCCACCAAATTTGTGACTTTTGGCTTCCAAGATTTCCTTAGTCTCTACCTCATCAGAATCCAGAAGCATGATGGAAAATGGCAAGAGCTTGGAACTTGGATTTCCTTTCCATGGAGTGAAAAAGAAAAAAAAAATCACCTCAAGTAAGAAGTTCTTCTGCTGGGGGAGAGGATGTCCTGAACTAACTCCACAAACTCAGGTTTTATGGACTCCACCCCTACCCCAGTCCAAAGAGATTCAAGGCATCAAAGTCTCCAAACCCCATAATGTCATCACCACCAAGGGGAGGACTGCTGGGAACTGAGTTAAGCAACCAGGCTTGGTGTAGAGACGGAAAAGCACAGGGCAGGTTCTCTGTGATCTGGGCAGACGTGTAAAGGAGTCCTGGAGCCCTTGGTGGCTTTCTCAAGGTTTTATTGCTCTTTCTGCATCAGAGGTGACCAGGCACATGGCAGGCAGGGGGGCAGGGGACCAGGAGGCTGGCAGGCTCCCTAACCCCGAGTCAATCTTCATTCTTTCTGGGCCCTCTGGTCTCTGCTTCCACCCTGGCTGCCTACTCTGCCTCTGCTTCTGCTGGCATTCCCATGATGCCACCCTTATATGCCCCATGTCCCGCCCAGGTGCACCCACCTATGCATGCCCACACCCTACCCCAGGTGCCCACCATCAGGCATGCGTGCAGGTGTCTGTCATTGACACTAATGGTGGGATGGCAGGAAAACCTGATAAACTTCATTAATCCTACACTTGGTATATAGCCAGACATAACAGCCTGGGGGAGTGGGGTTCTTGGATTTTCGCCTTTTTGTGTGTGCCTGCAGGTGAGTCTATTATAAGTCCCTTTAAGTGCACAGGGGAGGCCCCAGAGTCAGGAAAACCCATTTCACATTGCAGTTGCCCTGTAACACTTTATCTTACATCTTATTAGAAATCTTGAGCAATTCATTATAAAACAACAGAAAATATGTAACATAAACGAAGCAGGGCACATGAGAAGGATTCTGAAAACCAAGTCTCCAGGGGTAGTCCAAAAGAAGGAACACCCCCAAATCTCACTGTATGGTAAATGAAAGGTTATCAGGTTGTTCTGCCCTCCTGCCATTACCATCACTGACAAGCACCTGCGGTCCTACATGCATGCCTGATGGCGGCACCTGGAGTAGGGTGTGCGCCTGAGTAGGTGGGTGCACCTGTGCAAAGAGACAGGCATATATGGGCAGAGTCATGGTGTAGGGTCAGAGAACAATCAGGTCTTTCCACCTTCGCACCACTGTGATGATGGACACCTGTGGAGCTGTGAGCATTCCAGGGTGGGCATGCGCAAGTGGGCGCGCCTGAGTTGGGACACGGGCTTAAATGGGCGGCATCAGGAGGACCAACAGGACCAAGAGTACGGACCAACGCAAGCAGCAGCAGTAGCAAAGCAGCCAAGAGGGTGAGATGCACCAGGGCTTGGGAGGCCTGCCAGCCTCCTGGCCCCCGGCACCCATGCCTGCCATGTACCTAGCCACCTCTACTAAGTAAAGTATGAAAAGCCACCAAGGGCTCCAAGACTCTCCTTCCTTGACCCGTCTGCTAAGAACCATCCCGAACCTTGTTCCTGTGCCGCCCCTTCCTGGCTACTACAATGGGGACACCAAGCGGAGTAGCCAAAGTGTGGCAGTGAAGTGCAGTGGAGATTGGTGGAGTATGCTAAGTACAGTAGAGAGGGTCATGAAGACAGCTAAGACAACAAGGAGGCTCTTGAACCAGTGATGAACCTACCCAGTCTTGGGTGGTTGCGGGACACTCACTTCTTAAGGGTTCGAGAAGGAAAAATCCATTTGTATTTGTAGTGCCAGGAAGGGCAGGGAGCAGATTTTTGATGATTCTGCACAGACGGGTTGCAGGGTAAATGGAAAAGTGTTCAGACTTTTCTGCCCTCCCACCATGGGTGTGATGATGGACACCTGAGGTCCTGCACGCATGCCTAAGTGGGCATGTGCAAGTTGGTGCACCTGGGCTGAGACACGGGGCATATAAGGGCAGCATCACAAGGACGCCAGCAGAAGAACACAAGCAGAGAGAGAAGAGAATGATGAGAGAGAGAGAGAAACAGAGAGACTAGAGAGCCCAGAGCATGAAGATGTGCTGAGGGCTAGGCCTGCCAGCCCCCTGACCCCCGGCACCCCTGCCTGCCATGTACCTGGTCGCCTCTGATATAAGGGTGCAATAAAAGACTAAAAAACCACTGAGGGCTCCAGGACTCCTCCTTGACCCATCTGCTCGGAATCATCAAAAACTTGCTCTGTGACTTTCCTGGCATTACACAGGTCAAGGAAGAGTCCTAGAGCCCTCAGTGGCTTTTTCAGGCTTTTATTATCAGAGATGGGTGCCCAGCAGGCCGGAGGGCCAGGGGCCAGGAGGCTGGCAGGCCTCCTAGCCCCCGGCGCATCTTCATTCTTCGGGCTCCCCAGCCTCTCGTCTCTGCTTCTCATCTTTGCTCTGCTTTCACTCTCCTCTGGCGTCATGAGGACGCCCCGTGTCTCAACCCAGGTGCACCCACTTGCGCATGCCCACTTCAGCACATGTGCAGCACCACAGATGTCCCTCCTCACACCAATGGTGGGAGGGCAGAAAAGCCTGACCACTTTTCAATTTATCCTACAGTATTCATTCTCTAGTTTTACTTCCAAAAACAAAAAAGTAGACCAGTTGGTAAAAGTCTGAGAAGCTGGAAACAGCATGCTCCATCTCCTTCCCTAGGTATTCTTTGGTTTGTTTCCAGTGTGGGAGGAGAAGGTAATGTTTGGGCCTCCGCGTCCTTCGTATTGAAGTTAGCTTTTATAGTTTCTTTAGTTCTGAGGCAGTCTTGATCATTCCATTCATTTTGCACGAGTTTACCATTATTTCTCTGAGCCAGTTTTCCCTACTTGTGTATGAAGATAACGAATGAGATGTCTTTCACTATTATCCTTCCATTTAGGGAACCACTTGCAAATACTGTGTCTGGAGCAAAATGCCAGTTTGAGTGGCAAACTCACTCCCTTTAACCTAGGTCTCTTAGTATAGAATTCCATTCCTCCTCTGTGAGAGCACAGAGTAACTTGTCCCCCCTGGACAGCCTGAAACAATTATCTAATACTCTTAAGAGCTGTCACTTATTAGTGGGAGGTCTGACGTCCAGGAAGGACTCACTCTCCTGGTGGCTGGAGCTCTGAGATGCTGGGTGGACTCAAAGGCCTGCTGGCAACTAGATGACTTTTCTTTCCTCTTGATGCTCTAGGAGGTCTCAAGCAGTCCGCCTGGCTCCCTTCTATCTGGCCATCAACTGTTAACTAAAAATTAAATGACAGAAAATAAAGTGATAGACAAAGAGTTTATTAGCTAAAGTGAGTACTTGAACCCAGGAAACAGTCTGAGAGACTGTACTCTGTGAGAGCTGTTCCAACAAACATTGAATTTAATTTATGCAGCAAGTCATTGACACTGAAAGTGTCACTATTCTAGAATGGAGGGTGTTAATTCTAAGTTGCTCCAACCTAAAGTTATGTTACTGCTGTCTATGCACAGAGGAAGGCCGTGCAGGATTTAATACCTGCCTTTCTAAAGGCTGCGCCTTAGCGATGTAAAGGTTGGGCACTGTAGGGTTAGAGAAATCAGGTCTTTCCACCCTCCCACCACTGTGACGATGGACACCTGCGGTGCTGCGAGCATTCCAGGGTGGGCATGCGCAAGTGGGCGCACCTGAGTTGGACTCAAGCTTAAATTGGCTGCGTCAGGAAGATGCCAGAACCGACAGGACCGACGGTACTGACAAGCAGCAGCAGTAAAAAGCAGCCGAGAGGGTGAGATGTGCCAGGGGCTGGGAGGCCTGCCAGCCTCCTGGCCCCCTAGCACCCATGCCTGCCATGTACCTGGCCACCTCTACTAATGAAAGCGTGAAAAGCCACCAAGGGCTCCAAGACTCTCCTTCCTTGACCTGTCTGCCCAGAACCATCCCGAACCTGCCCAGAGTGCTGCCTTCCTGTCGCTACAGACACTCACTGTTAAATCTTTTTTTTTTTTTAGCCAGATCTTGGACATCACTGGAAGTAAAAGAACTCTTTATTCCCAGGCATCAGATTATGCATAGCTCTTTCAGACTTTGCCCACCTGTCTGCCAGCACAAGAAGATAGTTCATTTCCAGAACACTTTAAACCTGTGAGCAGACCATTCAAAATACATCTGAGGGCATCCACAGAGGTGGCACAGGGGTCAAAGTCTCAGCTCTATCAATCTATTGCCAGTCACTATGCCAAGAGTTGAATCTCCCACCAGGGAGCTGACCCACATGGCGCAGTAGACCTCTCCTGTCTCGCTGCTCCCCTCAGCAGTGTATTTCAGTAGATCCTCCTGTTCTGCTCCCCACTCTGTCCCTAGTGAATCCTCTCTCCCACACAGCCCACCTCTCGTACCTATGCCCCAGTTCTTGTGTGCATAAATGTGGTGGCAGGAAGGGGCACAGGGCAAGTTCTTGATGATTCCGGCAGATGGGTCAAGGAAGGAGCCTTGGAGCCTTTGGGGGCTTTTTTAGTCTTTTATTGTGCCATTATATCAAAGGCAACCAGGTACAGGGCAGGCAGTGGGACCGGGGGACTGAGAGGCTGGCAGGCCTCTTAGCCCCTGGTGAATCTTCACGCTCTCGGCTGCTTTGCTGCTTCTTATCCCCATTTCTCTCTTGTTCCGCTTGTTCTTCTGCTGGTGTCCTCGTGATGCCACCCTTATAGGCCTGTGTCTAAACCCAGGTGCACTCGCCTGCGCATACCCACTTAGGCCTGCGTGCAGGACTGCAGGTGTCCATCATTACACCAATGGTGGGAGGGAGGAAAAGCCTGATAACTTCTCTCTGACCCTACAATAAATTAATATTTAATATATATATAAATCTTTTATATATATCTGAGGGCCAGACTCAACTGGTAGATGCCATTTTGCGGCCTCTATTTTAACTTCTCTGTCCTTAAAAAAATACAAGTTTTTAGAAAATATCAGAACAGTAAACCCTAATAGTTTACACAGAGGGAAAGTGAAGGGCATCTTCTCCTTCAAAAGTGTCTGGGAGTTTACGGGCATTCAGTCTTGTAAGAGTAATTATGACTTAGAACTTTCTGCATTTTGAACACCCTGTTAGTTCTTTGTTATATGAAAAACTCCAAAGTTCTTTTTTATGGAGAAAAAAAGGGATGATGAGTCAAACTTTGATGCTGTTTAATAGGAATCTAATCTCTGTGTATGTGTGGGGATGATGTGGAATGTGAGCCTGTGTATATGGTTACATAATCAGTGCAAAAAGCAGTTGGAGAAGTCTGAGTTTGACAACGGTGAGGGAAGCAAAGTCAAGGCCAAGCAAATCAAAAATGGAGGTTTATTTAGTTACAGTAGTCATGGGGAGGGGTCAGAGCAGGCAGTGGCTGCTGAAGAAGTGCCTAAGGATGCTGGATTTTTGGCTTGAATAGCGGTTTCCTAGAAAAATATAGTTTTACCCAAATTAGCCAGAAGGCCTGGTAGAAACACCTAATTTTATAGTGTTTTATTTTAAAAATCATATTAAGAGATAGCAAGTGTAGCAGCAGGAAGTGGTGGCACAGGAACAAGGTTCAGGATAGTTCTGGGCAGACAGGTCAGGGAAGGAGAGTCTCTGAGCCCTTGGTGGCTTTTCATACTTTATTTAGTAGAGGTGGCTAGGTACATGGCAGGCAGGGGTGCCAGGGGGCCGGGGGGCCGGGAGGCTGGCAGGCCTCCCAGCCCCCAGCGCATCTCACCCTCTCGGCTGCTTCTTCTCTCTCTGCTGCTGCTGCTGCTGTTGGTTATCGCAGTTCTGTTTGTTGGTGCTCGCAGTTCTCACAGTTCTGTCAGTTAGTGCTCGCAGTTCTGGCGTCCTTATGACGCCGCCCATTTAAGCCTGTGTCCAACACAGGTGCGCCCACTTGCGCATGCCCACCCTGGAATGCTCGCAGCACCACAGGTGTCCATCATCAGTGGTGGGAAGGTGGAAATACCTGATCAACCTTTACCCTACAGCAAGGAATAAGGATAGGGGAGAAGGAAGGGGAAGAAGAAGTCTGGCCAACATACAATACATTGTTTCTAAGAGACTAAAAGGAGTAGAAATGAAAATGGGAGGAGACACACCTGTGTAGAATCGGTGCTGTGATCTGGATAGGCCTGCCATGGAGGGAGTTCCCACTTAGGAACAACAAATCCAAATAACCTTCTTTATAAAATAAGCCAGGAATTCCTCCTTTTAGCGGCAGGAAGGGAGCACAGGAGGAAGGTTGGGGATGGTTCTGGGCAGACGGGTCAGGGAAGGAGAGTCTTGGAGTCCTCGGTGGCTTTTATGCTTTATTTAGTAGAGGTGGCCAGTTTCATGGCAGGCAGGGGGGTGGGGGGCCAGGAGGCTGGCAGGCCTCCCAGCCTCCGGCACATCTCATCCTCTTGGCTGTTTCTTCTCTCTTTCTGCTGCTGCTGCTGCTCCTCAGTACTGTCAGTCCTGTTGGTTCTCTCGGTCCTGTCGGTTGGTCCTTGCAGTTCTGGCGTCCTCATGACGCCGCCCATTTATGCCCGTGTCAAACTCAGGTGCAAACACTTGCGCTTGCCCACCCTGGAATGCTCGCAGCTTCGCAGGTGTCCATCATCACAGTGGTGGGAGGGTGGAAAGACCTGATCAACCTTTACTCTACATTCCTCAAGCAGGGGGTTGGAGTAGGTGACTTCGATGATTCCTTGCAACATGAACATTCTGGGCCCACTGATATAAAATATGCGGAGAAAAGCTTAATTTCTGCAATTTGGATTTGATGTAAAGGAAATTCCAAGTTCAAAAGTCAGAAAAAGTCATAGAGAAAAAAAATCATAGAAAAATATTCAAATAAAATGCATAGCTTCTTAGTAAGGGAGCAGGATATAAAAATTAAGAGAGGAACAAAAATAAAAATTATTAGGAACTGATGTTAAATGATGCCAAATGTTGTAAAGTTAGAAAAGGAAAAAGTGTGTGTGTGACGGAGGCTTGGTTCTAAGAAGTTTGTACTACATATAACAAGACTTCGATGGAGGGCTAACCGTTTGCACTTTCCAGGTATAGCTCTTCTTACTCAGTAGCCACAACTGTTACCCCCACATATTTTTCCCCGGTGCAGATTTCCAGCCTCAGACTTGCTGTATGTATTCAGCAACAGATGCAGTATCGTTGAATGTGTTTATATGTAGCCTTTTTGGTTTGTTTGTCTTATAGACTCACTAGCACTTCCTTTTAAACATTTTTCATATAGCAAAAATGAGGAGACAAGGACAGACTGGGGACACTTGGTGGGGAGGGGAGGGGGAGGGTTGAGGGAAGATGGGAGGGTTGAGGGAAGATGGGAGCACGAGGAACTGAGGTGATGATGCACTGGTGAGATGGTGATGGGGAATACATGGGGATTACAATTGATGGCAAGTATATGTAAATTTTTTTTAAAATTTATATTAATAAATAAATAAACATTTTTCATATAAATGGGTTTTATACTATCTTATGCTTCATTTTGTAAATGTCTCCCCACAATTTAGCTACAACTTTAGATATCTTTTTCTTTTCTAAGAGACTGGTCTGCTCTTAACATAAGAATAATATAGCTATGTATTTTGTAATTAGTCACTTTCCAGAGTGAGTTTTTGAGACAGTGCTATCAACTTCTTACTCTTGTTTCTATCTCTAATTGTTTAAATCGTGAAACTTTGCGTAGGCTTGATCCTTGGTGATATGAATCAGTGGTTAAAATGTAAGTCATCAGTTGTAGTTTATTTAACCAATCAAATCTCAAATAACTAAAATTCCCTTCTGTAAATAGCTAGATATCTCCTCTTATATTTGTGGAGACAGTAAATTACTCACTTCATTAGATGCTGCTATGAATTTCTGGTAAATATGAAAGAATCTTACAGTGCAGAGATGTTTACCTCTGTAAACATATAACCTATGTGTAAAGGGCAGAAATTTCTATGTACTTCATATAGTTAAGGCTGAATCCCATTGACTTTTTTTCTTTTTTTCCCCACTGGCTTCATTTATTTTTCAAGGTACCAGATCAAAGATAAACTAAACCTTAAGGTAAATCTCACATTCCTTTAGTTATATGCCATATCTGATAAAGGTAAATGAACTTTCATTCATTTGTAGTTCAATTCATTTGGTCCATTCACTCTATCAACCAGAGGGACAACAAAATTAGCATAAAGGGTGGGTCCCCACCATGGTTCTTTTTTTTTTAATTTATTTTTTATATAAATTTTTTAAAATTTACATATATTTGACATCAATTGTATCCCCATGTATTCCCCATCACCGTAACACCAGTGCACCATCACCTCAGTCCCCTGTGCTCC
>JAGFMF010011493.1:3923795-3955850 GCA_019455555.1 Galemys pyrenaicus
ATGGATGGAACTGGAAGGGATGATGCTCAGCGAAGTAAGTCAGAAGGCAAAAGAAAAATACCAGATGGTTCCTCCCCTAGGAGGAATATAAGGGAACCAGATAACGATCAAGGAAAGGAATAAGAACAATAATAATAATAATAACAACAAGAAAGAAACAAAAACCCACCATGGTTCTGACTGTGCCACTTGGGCAGTGAAAATCTGGAGAAGAGGTCTCCTAAAACACCCAGGGAACCCACACAGATTTGGATGCTTTTTTAGTTAGGATTAAGAATTTAAAGGAGAAAGCCAGGAATTATATATTCCTCAGAACCATCAACAACCACCACACTCAAACAGCAGAATCGTAAAAAAGGAACCAAAAGACTAACGCCTATCGAAACAACAGGAAAGGTAGGCGATAACCAAGTTGGGTGTATTCTCTCCTCCTCTCTCCGGTGTGTGCTCTGCTTATGCTCTCACCTTTGTACTGAGTTGTATTTCTAGCCACAGGCACAGGCAGAATGACAAAGAAATCATACCCATTGATAACAGAATGAAACAAGTTTTGTGAATTCCCTTTGGCTCAGTAGAAAACAGCAGTGAAATTCTCACTTTAAAGAAAATTCCTCCTCTATAAGAATTCTCCCTAAAGACAAATACTGAAAAAGACAGTGTGGAAGTACGTACCATGATTGAGCTGACCTAAGATCTTCTTCACTAAGGTATTTGATTCAGGAATGCCTGACCTGCATTTGCTGTTGGTTTAAGGCTTATGTTTAACCCTGGGTGTGTTAAGTAAAGAGTATCTGCTATTCCTGGTTAGCTCACTAAAAGCTTAAAAATGTTGACATTGTTTTGGAGCTATGGACTCCAAAAGAATAATGACAGCAATGATCACAATAACCATTGTTATTATGATGATTTAAATTAACATAATATTATAGTAAGGACCCAGCAGAATGGTTATAATATTAACTTAATTCAGTAACATTTTGATATATTCATAGTGTTGATTTCATGTAAATTCTTGAGATTGTTTGAAAACTGTTTAGACACCCAAGTTAGAATTTGGGGCTAAATAGTACTTCTTAGTGTATAGGCATTTCCAGTGCTACTGGAATTGGACCTTAAGTACCAACCTTGTAGTTTTAGCAGGATAGCCTGGCTATGCATCCACTTTTAACCAAAGCACATATTTTAGTTTTGGAAAGTTTTGCTCGCCAGCAGAGCACGCTGCTTTGAGAGAAGAGGTACACAAGCCTCTTTTGTGCAGGTGAGCCCTGTCCAAGAAGGGAGACATCACAGCCAGATCACTCCCAGTCTGCTGAAGAGAAAGTACATGGCTAAGACACATGAAAGATTGATGTAAATCGATCTCAAAGAAAGTCCCCCTGTTATTCATTCATCCCTTTCTTCATTCATGAGATGTTTACTGATGTCCACTCTATGTCCTTTGCTCAGAGGTATAGACACAATTCTGAAGAGCAAGAAGAAGAAAAAAGGAAACAAAAAAAGGAGGAAAAAGAGAATCGATTCTCCTTTTGGAAGGAAAAGGTGAATCATTGATTCACATAGTACAGTCAAGTACTATGCTGAGTACATTATCTACTCGATGTATTATCTCAGTGATGCCTTTCAACTCTGAGGTAATTGCTGTTATTTATTCTCACTTTTCACATAAGGAAACTAAGGTTCACTCAGGGTAAGTAATAACTCCAGCTCAAATGACTAATAAGGGCCTCCCTTGTGGTGCAGTGGGTTAAGCAACACACTATGAAGCAAACCACAATCACTGCAGCATGAGTTCGATCCCTGCCAACGGCCAGGGAGGGGACCCACATGGCGCAGCAGACCTCTCCTGTCTTGCCTGCTGCTCCCCTCAGCAGTGTGTTTCAGTCAGTCTTCCTGTTCTGCTCCCCGCTCTGTCTGGTGAATCCTCTCACCTCCCTGGACTCTGGCCTGTACCCCAGCTCTTGTATTCATAAATAAATAAATCATTTAAAAAAATTCAAATGACTAATAAGTGGCCAGCCTTGTTTTAAAACCCAAGCCATCCGGAATTGAGAGGCAACACTTCATTAGAACAGAGTGCAACTTCTAGAAACAATTGCAGGGTTCAAATTCTGAATCTGGCACTTACTAGCTCTGTGACTTTGCAGATGATAACTCCTCTCTGTTCCAATCTCTTGCGGAACCATGGAGATAAGGTACATTAATACATGAAAAACATACAGAATGACATTTGGCACAAGGTATGTACTACAAGGTTCTTTTGTTATTCCAAGCTTATAGCTATCACTTTTCTGTCTTTCTGGAGCTTAGAATCTTGTAGAGAAGCAAGACCAATGAATAGACAATACTACACATTAAGAACTCAGACAGAAGAAACATGAAGGCACTAGTGGAACTTGCTGGTACTTTTGAATCCAGGTTTGGATTTCAGGAAAAGGCATGTAGGTGGAAAGCCCTAGAAAAGGAGGAAGAGTGAGCTATCTCTGAGTCCAGAGAATTATGGCATGTGCGCTTAGAGAAGATCATTTCTGTGAAAAATAATTTTAAAAATGAATCTAGGGAATTATTGCAATTCTTTACTAATGTTTTCCTGATGATCGAAGCAGGAAATAGCACACTTGACAACTGCTGTCAAAACAATATATACAAATATATGCTAATCTTTGAATCTGGAATTAGCATTTCAAATACCAAAAATTTTAAAAATACTTTTGCTAACTGTGGACTGACATTAAATACTATTCATATCAACACAGTATACACAGAATACATAGAAATGTCACTTTTCTCATCATTTCCTCTACCAGTCCATTACCATCCTTTCCTGTCTTTGTTCCCTTGCTCCCTGCTGGCCTTCCCCCAATGACAGTATTTATATTAGGTCTGCTATAAACCTCTTGTCATCTCATGTGTCCAACAGCTTTGATGACACCCTACTTGGGAGAAAGGACAACTTAAGTAATGGAAAGTCAGAGGAGAGAGGGTAGATTCAGAAAGGCATATACATAACAGTCTAGATTTCCCCGGTGCATTCTGTTGTTTTTAAGACTTACTCAGCACTCCCACCTGTTCTTTGCATTCATCATTCTTACTGTCAACAAAAATGTTTCAATACTCAGAATACATTTTCACCCAAAATAAAATTTAAAAATTTAACATGATTTCAAATGAGACTATTGTGAGCTCCAGCCTGATCCTAGCTATAAAAAAAAAAAAAACAAAAAACAACAACAACAACAAAAAGACCCAGGCATGTGAAACCCATGTTTCTTCACCATCTAACAAGATGGGCAGTTGTCTTAATCACTTAATCCAGGGTTTTGCAATCTACACAAAAGCAAAGTGAGAAAGACATAGCTTTTCTTAGCGCTGGCTATATCCCCAACTGTCATTAGAAGAAAAATGTGGCACCCCACCTCTACTGGAGTAGAGGCAAAGCAAATACTCAACCTTTCCATGATAAAATTTCAACTTGATGTTATGAATTAAGTTAAATATCACCTTTTTTTCTCTGTAAAAAGAGGACTTATGCTTTATTTTTTTTTTGTAAGAGTATCCTTTGTTATGCTCTTGCCTTGTTATTTATGGCTAAGGCAACAGGACAGAAATATTATACATAACCAAGGGGATATTCCTTTTAGGTATTTTTAAATGTGGTGATGGTCATAATAGTCTTTCTCTGTACTTTCTATAACTACAAAAAAAAGAAAGGCTGTTTTGCAAAGCTCAGACAGGATCCCTGTTTTTCTTTTTCACTTTCTGATGCTTTTGCTGATTGGAAAACAGCTGAATTTCCTTTCTTTTAGTATACTTAATAATATATATAGCAACTTGCAAAATCATAGTATCATTTTCTAAGCTATTTAAAAACTGCTTGCATCCTATTCGATTTTTTTTCAAAACCTAGAAATGTATAACAATATGAATATGAAACTACTCCAAGCCAAAATAAATCATTGTTATAGCCATAGTTTCATTTGTATTGCACTGTATATGAAAGTGTGTTCTTGATATTTCCATCCTATTGATTCATATAAATAAAAGTAATGAGGATAAAGCCAGGTAACAGAAGAGAACACATAATTGGATGATTTTTATCTCCTCTCTGTGTACTTGACACATGGCACATCACAGTGTGTGCACGGGAACTTTGAGAGTTAGGTGGCCTAACCGTGATTGGAGGTGTGCACTAGAAACAGAGTATCAGTAAGATATTATTACTGTACTTTGGAATCAGTACCGCTGCCCTTTAAAAAGGACACCGATCCTATATGAAGTGAACCCTGTCTTTAATTTTCTAGCCTTGATGCCTGCCTTATAGCTTTGCTGTTTCGCTTCACATTATAGTAATGTCACTAATTCATACTATTTTCAATTTGACTCTCAAGAGTCCTCTCTGAATCTGAAGTTCTTATCCTATGGTAGACTTCTAAGACAAAGGTTTGGTATGCTGAGGGCTTGTGACTTCTGTTTTGATGCTCAGGAGCCTACCCTCCTTTTTTTTCTTTGTTTCTCATTCTCAGCAGTAATTTGGATTATTGAAGTTTTCAGATAAATGAGGGATTTGTTTTACAAGGCTGCAGTGTTTGAAATGGAAACTTTGCCGAAACGAGCAATTCTGAACGTGAAAATATGTTTTCTATTAAGATAATCTGGTTGTCCATATTTTAGGCATACCAAGGCTAAAAATAATTCTAATTCATCTTTGACATGAATTTGACCAAAATCAAATGTTTTTACTATGAAAACATATCCCATATATAGCTTTCTTTTCACTTGATGCCAAATGATTATTAACTTATTTCTGAAATCTCCTATAGTTCTCATGTTACAAGACTATGGTTATGGAAATATAGAACTCTCTAGTTTTCCACACATATGAACCTGATTTTAGCTAAAATCAAAGCACATAGTTCAGGCAAATGAACAAAACATTGAAGCATATGAACAAAAGAACACTTAAATTATCATGGTTATTCAATCAGTTTGTGGTTATGGCAAGACATTTCTAGTATAAAACATTTGTTGAACACATGCTTGGCAGTCTTCCAAAATACTTTCATAAAAAAGTCAAGAGGGCAAGAATTCAAAGTGCTTTTCACATTTTCAATATTAAGTTTCTATAAAGGCTCCAACATAGAAATCATATAGACATATCAGATAATAGTTAGCTACTTCATTATCATTTGATCTTTTACCATTTAATGCAGACTTTAAAACTTTTGTTAGAAAGACTCAAAATGAAATTTGCTATTATGTTCCTGGGCAAACTGAATATAGGGACATCTCTGAGATGTGGTTCATACTCCACAATGAAGGCAATTCTGTCGCTAAATCTCTGCACCTTTCTTTCTAACCAATTGGCTGCTATCGAAATAAAATGAAGAACTAAATCCATCAACCAAATCGTTCTCATCCAAAATAAAGATACTTTTACTTTTTCCCCTCAGATTTTAATAATAATAATATACCTTTTGAGAAAGTTATACCTTTTGAGTATATATACCTTTTGAGAAAGCACTACAGGTAGTTTTCTATGTATTTTTATATTTTTTAAAGATTTATTTATTTATGCATACAAGAGCTGGGGTACGGGTCAGAGTCGTGGGAGGTGAGAGTATTCACCAGAGACAGAGTGGGGAGCAGAACAGGCAGATTGACTGAAATACACTGCTGAGGGGAGCAGCGGGCGAGGCAGGAGACGTCTGCTACGCCATGTGGGGCCCTCCCTGGCCGGGGATTGAACTTGCTCTGCTGTGCCACGAAGGCCTCATAGTGTGGTGCTCAACCCGCTGCGCCACCAGGGAGACCCTATGTATTTTTATTTTTGCTGAAAGTCATGTCACAATCAGCTAATTTAACTTTGGATAACTTCCAAACAGTATGAAGAAACATCACTACTAACCACAAAATACAGGATTAGGTATCCTATATATTTAGGGAATATCTTTCTAAGCATCTCTCTACAAACACACTCACGGAAGTAGCACACACTTTGGAATAGAATTCTATTCTATATATTGCTCATGATCTGTTTTTAAATCAAGATATCATATAAATCTTTCCTTGTTTTTGAATATACCTTATCTATCAGAAAGTTATGAACCTTGTTTATTGAACCTATTTTGTGTTCATGGATTTAGAATACTTCCAGAATTCATTACTTTAAGAAAGAAAAATCACGGCAAACATCCTTGTACCTTTGTAAATCTGTAATCATGGGAAATACTCAAAAAATTCCTTTTATGTAATGAAACCCTTAGGCATACCCAAGGTATGACTTTTCTTTCTCATAGAAAGTGGAGTTGACATTGATCATTGTCTATGATTATAAGCAAGTACTGCAAGAATCTATGTGGTCTCTTCAAAAGTGTATATGCATATAATCACATACACAAACACATGTGTATATATATATATATTACTTTAAACACACACATATACATAGGGAGAGGGAGAGAGCGAGGGAGGGAGAGTGAGAGAGAGTGAGAGGGAGAGAGAGATTATAGCGTCTGCCAGGGGTTATTACTACTAGCTGTTCAGCACATGAACCAGCTCCCAAATCCCATTTGGTTATATACATATATCAGAAACAGCAGTAATGTTTTAAATTTCCTTCTGAAAAGGACTTTTTTTGTCTACATGGGTAAAGTCTTCCTTTTGTGTATGGTATTATATTGATCTTGAAGAGAAGGGAAAATAACTCAGCTGAACAATGATGGTTTTGAGTGTGCTTGTCTACTAAGAAAAAAGTCTTTTATTTTTAAGAAATCATGTTTTAAGCAAGAATGTTATTATCAGATAGACTGTTGCCTCTATCTAGGAAGAAAGGGTTTTCATTTTTGGGGATCCTCTTATTAATGAAAAGAAATCTAATATCTGTATTGCTTGTTTTTACTTTTTATACAAATAAAAATTTCAACAATATATGAAGGAAATATTTCTAAGATCATCGAGTGGTTTTAAATACTAGAATGAAGGCTTTCTGTTAAAGGAATAAGTAGACACAATAATGCAAGTATGCTTATTTATTTTAAGAAATTCCAAAAGGAAAAAAAAAGGAGATTACAATGAGATTGATGTAGAGAAGCCAAGAATCACTTAGAACTGGCCCTGCTATCAGTCTCTTGGTCAAATATCCTTGGTTTATTTTGGTTGTATAAATTAAGACATACCCTTGTTATTTTACCTACTATGTCCCGAGGGATGCTATGTTCTATTAGCTGCCTCTATGACCCTCTACATACCATTACCTTGTCTTTTATGATAATGGCACCCACTTTCCTCTGACTTTGAAGCAGTGCCATCCACCCTCCTCTATTTCAAGATCCCATTATCCTATTGCTCGCAGAGAGCACATTTCTGTAATAGCATCTTTTATCATCACTGGGACTACAGAGATGGGCACGTCTGAGCTTCCTTGTGATGCTCATTCCGTGTCACTTTAGTGCAAGGAGTGTCCTCTGGGCTCTGCCTTGAAGCACAGCCATCTAGTGGGTTTTCACTCTAGAATTCCCACTTCTCTAAGCCTTTGGTAACTTCTTCCAGAGTCTACCATGACAATTTGCCAGGAAATTCCTAATTCACTCAGTGTGAGTGCTTGCTTTCTCTAGTGCTACTTTAACAGTGTATTAACAATATCTATAGATAAACTCTCTTTTGTCCAACTCTTCCCTCTTCATCAAGAACCCTCAGGACACAGAACCCTTCAAATTCTCTTCACTCCAAATGGTGAATGTTCACTAGATCCTGCACCTTCTTTGGAATATAATTACTTTCCTCTCTTAACAGAGAAACACTTTGAAGTGAGGTTATACTGCAATGAACTCTGGTGAGGTCACTGCTACCCAGAAAGAAAAATAGGATTAGCAAGTGAAGGTGATATATGTCTTATAGGGCAGCTGTCTCTACATCATCTTCAGATAATGAAGAGAACACAGCCTTTAATGGAGAGGAGGTAGGCTGAGAATCTGCTATAGACTTCTGATAGTCTTCTAATTAGGACCTGGTCTCAGCCCTCATTTTTTCCTGCTGCAGGAGAGGAGAGTCTCTTTGTATACTGCTAAGAGGCCCAGTGGCTTTCATACTTAGCTGTCGTGATGATGAATCTCTGTGGAAGGCAGGATAATGTCCCCCCAAATATGTTCATGTCTTATTTCAGAGACCTGCGAAAAAGGGACTTTACAGATGTTGAGTTATTGAAGATTTTGAAATGGGGGGTTTACCAATATTTTTCTGGGTGCCCAGACATAATCCTAGGATCCCTATGAGAGGAAGTCAAGAGGTCTAAGCCAAAGAAGGACACTAGATAAGGACTTATCCAGAGAGTTCAGAGGGATATAATTGCTCCTTTTATAATTAATATTCCACCAAACTCTCAAATCTGGTGTCTGCTAAGGCATTTCCTTCCACTAATATCCTATGCAAACTCTCACCACATGGTCCAGTTCTTTAATTTTTTTTTTTTTTAGTTCCTTTAAAATTTTTTTCATAGTCTAGTTTTAAAGGTTTTATTTTTATCCTTCTAATATTTCCTAGACTCACTAGGCATGTTCAAATCTATATAATAGTTAAAATCATTTTGCAGGAATTTTAACTGCCTTCCTCGTAAGCTATAGAAAGTACTTCCTTTTCTTACAGTTTTTCAGGAGTTTGTAAATGTGGGCTGTGTGTGTATGAGAGAGAGAGAGAGAGTGATCATTGCCTGTTCATTTGGGGGCCCTCTTCCTTGCTCACATTTATCATTCATTCCTTCAGAGATAAGACCTACAGGATAAGGTCTGTGCTCCTATTCATAGGGTCTTTCTTTTATGTTTAGTCCTTCTTCTTCACGTCTCTTGAGGGCTTCCAAGGAGAAGGAAGAAATCCTGAGTCAGTGCATTTTCTCAGAAAGAGAAAGAGATTTATGAGACCTATTTTCCCTGAATCTGCTGGGCTCCCTTCAATACCTTTGTTGCCTTGTCGCTGAATCTGATCTACCTTGCCAGGTTTCTGACTTACTGATTGGTTTCTCAATCTCAATTGTTTGTCCCTCCCTGATGTCATTGTTATCAACCCCTCTAGCTCATGAGGTGTATCTGTGGATGTTTGTTCTTTAATTCCAAACAGGATTCACTTTTTCTCAAGAAATCCAAGGGTTATAGCTATGATACCATTTCAGTACTGAACAGGCAACGAAGACAGAGGCTTCTTCTGACCATTCTGTATCTGACCAGATCATAGAATTTTCTGGAAGGAATCATTACCCAACATGCATCTGACTTTTCCTGCTCACATCCAAGAGATTTTGCTGCATGCAGTGATGTTGCAGTTCAAGTGGAACTCAGTCTTCTGCCATAACTAAGTAGGAAATTGCTTAAAATCAAAATAACCTTTGAAAATCCAGATTACTTTAAAATCTACTATAAAGAAAGTATATCCATCAATAAATTTAGCATTGAAACAAATTGCTGGTTTTTATGTTGAACAATGGATCAATCATTTGGCTTCTATTCATAAGCGTTGTTAAAGTAAGACAATAACAAAACAAAACAACCTGTTTTGAAATATGGCCAGGGCAGTCAGCATGGCAAGGGGCTCACACATTAGGCAACCCTGACTGAAGGAACTACTAATTCCTCTCTTAATTCACACTCACTCTGTAGTATGTGCTCAGGCATGACTGGTAATTACTACTTATAGTTCATTTAAAATGTACAAGTCGAACAAGTATGTGGTAAAAGTCCACTCTATAAATGGAAAAAAAGATTAGAAAAAGGTATATATTTTAAAAGACTGTTAACTCCAGATAGTAAAATAGTGAATAATTTTATTTTTAATACAGTTTCATTGCATTGCATTTCCAAACTTTAAATGCATTTTAGAAAGCATTTTCTTCTTTTCATTAAAACAATGCATGGCCATTGGGAAGAAACTGGAAAATGTACATAAATGAACAAAGGAAAGCAAAGATCACAACAGCACCCCATCACCTAGAGAAAACATTTGTTAACATTTGGTATTTTTTTTTTTTCATTTTTTCCCATGAACCCAGGTACAACTGTACATGTATTAAACTTGAGTTGGTATTTGGTATTGAGCCAGGGATCCTTCTTTTATTTTTTTTTTCACTTAACATTATATTTCACCTAACATTAACATATATTTTTGGCTTATTCTTAATTTTCAAAACACCATTGTTAGTGAAGGCATGATATTATGCTACATTTCCCAATTACTATGCATTCATATCATCTCTAGTTTCTTTAAAATAATAAATGATGATATGATGAGTAGGTTGTATGTAAATATTTAACCGCATATCAGATTCTTTCTTGGCACAGATTATAAGAAGCAGAATAGAGATCACTTTAATAACCAGAAAAAATTGTTCTATTAGCAATATTCATTCATGATGGAACAAAAATACCTGAAAAAGCATTGGGTATTGCCAAAAAATTTTGTTAAATAAGCTATTGTTACCTTATGTCAGATGTCACACCAGCTCATGTTTAGTGAAAGAAGTTCACACCTGATATAGGTAGTCTGAATGATGCAATGATTATGTCTAACATGGGGACATTTCCATATTTTTGCCTTTCTGCTGTGGGAGGTATTCCCTCCACCTATAGGCATGTGTGGCACAGTAGCTAAAGAATCCTTGAAAGAATGCTGGAGAGCTGTGGAGATAAAGGAACCCTCTTACACTGCTGGTGGGAATGTAAACTGGCCCAGCCACTATGGAGAGCTGTGTGGAGGTAACTCAGAGTGCTCAAAATGGATCTATCATACAATCTAGTAATTCCACTACTTGGAATCTACCCAAAGGAAACAAAAACACTAATTTGAAAAGAAACTTGCACATCTATGTTATTGTAGCACTATTTACAATAGCCAAGATATGGAAATCACCCAAATGCCCCCAAACAAATAAGTGGATCAAAAAGTTGCAGTATACTTACACAATGGAATATTACTAAGTGATAAAAAAGAAAATTCATGCTATTTGCAACAACATGGATGGAGCAGGAAGAAATTATCCAGCTGGAATTAGTTAGGGGGAAAAGATAAATACCAGAAGGTCTCACTTGTATGTGGAATATAGAGAAACCAAACAAAAAGTCAAGAAAAGTCAAAACTAGGAAGATGACCACAGAACTGAAACATACAGCAAGGCGGGGGCAGAGGGCAAAATGGGAAGGATGAACATAAGGGAATTTGGTGATGGCTCACAGAGGATACAGTGGCAGGAGAACTATAGGAAGTACAATGATGTAAGGAAAAAAAAATAAATTAAAAGTGGGGAAAAGAAGAAAAAAAAATCCTTGAAAGGGAAGACATTTCATAGGTGTAATCTCAGACAAAGGAGCGACTGGTCTGGTGAGTATGTCTGACTGTCCCGATGCTAGACCTCGAGGGAATTAATGATCCTGGGAAACGCAGACACAGGGACTTTACTGACTATGTATGGGAAGAAATTTCAGACTGGTCAAAGCAGTTGTCACACCTGCTTGTTAAAATACACAGAAAAAATGATTGGTTCAGACTGACTGGTATTTCTCACTGCAGTGGGAAATGATAAGCAAAGGTATGTAAAAGATTTCAACTTCCCCCAAAAAATACCTTGATATTTATCTTGAATTCATTCCTGTATTGATAAACTTCACAGTGAGAAAATAGTTCAACTCACATGTAAATAAAAGCTGAGAAAGAAATTGTGATGTTTCTGTAGCAGCAGGAAGGGGCGGCACAGGAGCAAGGTTCAAGATGGTTCTGGGCAGATGGGTCAAGGACGGAGAGTCTTAGAGCCCTCGGTGGCTTTTCATGCTTTTATTAGTAGAGGTGGCCAGGTACATGGCAGGCAGGGGTGCCGGGGGGCTGGGAGGCTGGCAAGCCTTCCAGCCCCCAGCACATCTCACCCTCTAGGCTGCTGTGCTACAGCAGCTCCTCAGTACTGTCGGTCCTGTTAGTCCTGTAGTCCTCATGACGCCACCCATTTAAGCCCATGTCCAATTCAGGTTGCCCACTTGCGCATGCCCACCCTGGAATGCTCGCAGCACTGCAGGTGTCCATCATCACAGTGGTGGGAGGGTGGAAAGAATTGATTGTTCTCTGACCCTACAGTTTCCTTATTTGGAATTAAAATAAGTGCTTCAGGAGCCTCCCTGATGGTGCAAGGGGTTGAGCACTGTGGGGCATCTGCAGCCACTGCAGCCCAAGTTCAATCCCCAGCCAGGGAGGGGGACCTGCATGGCATAGCAGACCTCTCCTGCCTCACTCGCTGCTCCCCTCAGCAGTGTACTTCAGTAGATCTGCCTGTTTTGCTCCCCACTCTGTCTCTGGTAAATCCTCTCACCCTCCCCCCACCCCCCGAGTCTCTGGCCTGTACCCCAGTTCTTGTATGCATAAATAAATAAAATCTTAAAAAGGCCTTTAAAATAAATAAAGAAAAATAAATGATTCAGGATGATTTGAGATTAGCTTTAAACTTGTCTCTTTGCAGAAAGGTAGAAAACTACATAGAAATATTTTCACTAATGAAGAAGGAAAATAAGATACTTTCCCCCCAAACCCTTGAAATAAACACACACTAGTTAGTCTATCAATGTGTGTGTGTGTGTTTGGGTAATTTCCCTTTTGTTGCAAAAAGTTATATAACATATATTCTTTCAAGTGTAGGCAGCCTGCTTTCCTTGCAGAAACAGTAACACTAAACTTGAGCATTAGGTCATGCTATCAGTTATTATAATTGATAGATATGATAGATCTTGCAAAAATGCTTTTTTTATGAATAGTGACAGACACACAAAATCATTGCAGTCTTTCTCTGCACAACTAAATTAAGAGACTCTATTATCAATCATGTCGAATTTGTTGAAATACAGGTTTTTATGTCAGGTTGATATAAACTATCCTAATTTAGTTTCTGTGAAACTCCTCTTTTTAATTTTTTTTTTTTATTTTAAGCAGATGTTCTTAGTAAAAAGTATTTGATGTTAAAGGAATGATTATCAGGCTGGTTGTGATAAATGAGCCACATTTAGAGATAAAAATTAGTAGAAGATGAAGCTTAAAATAGCTCCAAAAGGAGGAAAATAGGTTATAACTAATGAGCATTAAAAAAAAAAGTCTCCACATTAATATTAGATAGGGGAATATTATTCAACCTTTTAAGGGAGGAGATTCTGATACATCTTCAGCATGGATGAAATTTTAGACCATTACATGCTAAGTGAAATACCCCAGTCACTAAAAGACAAATGTCATATGATTCCACTTATATGAATTACAGACAGTGGTAAAATCCACAGAAACAGAAAGAACAGTGGTTGTTGGCAGGGTTAGAGGGAGGATGGGGAGCTGAATTCAGTTTTGCACAATGAAAAAGTTCTGGATATTGGTTGAAAAACAGTATAAATGTAGTTAACACTACTGAAATGGTGAAGATGACAAATCTTGTACTTATTTTATGATAATAAAAATTAAGTAATATCCTATTATATGAATTACCAATATTGTATTTCTGAAGGGAGATCATAGGTTACAGTCATGTATTTTGACTATCAAAATAATGCTGAGTTAGGAATTTGTTATTTATGTTCTTCAGTTGAGAAAACTAAAGAGAAGAAGGGTTACTAGACTTGTTTAAAGTTGCAGAACTTGTAGTGTCAGAACTGAGACTGGACTCAGGAACCTGCTTCTAAAAGTGTAGATCTGGAGACAGACAGTCAGATAAAGTCTTGTACCACTTACCAATGGGGATATGGTTTAATAAAGCCATTGTTAAGCGATCGGTTGTCCTGAGAACATCACAGTCTTCAAACACACAAACCTAGCTGGTGGAGTCTACTAAGCACCCAGGCGAGGTTAGAGGCTTAGGGATCACCACTGAATATGTGGTCTGTCGTTGTCTAAAACATCGTTAAGTAATGCATGACTGTCTATCCACATATGTGTGTTGTGCATATCCATGCATTTGATACCCTCAGTGAATCATTCAATCTGATTCAAATAGTTATGGATCTCTTAATAGACTTGAGAATTATAGTTATTCCTATAACTGGTAAACTGCCCCCCTCCCCAACAGTTTGTAAGGCATTTTCTCTGTATTTTTAACAAAATGTATTAGGCAAGTAGTGAAAGTTTCATTACCTTCATTTATTGGATGTGGAAGCAGAGAGGCCCAATGATGTACCTAAGTTGTTTGGGCTATGGGAGCTGGCAGCTGAGAAGAGTTTATGCCTCCTGACCTCTCCTTGATTCTGTGCAGCATACGACTGGAAATCTTTATAGTTAAGATCGAGAAAATCATGCAAAGTTAACATTCTTTTCCTCATGGAATCCAAACAACGTGACAGTCTGTAACTTGGATTTGTGTTTGGGTCTGTGTTACAGTGTCTCCTCCAGAAGTCTCTAACACTTGTGTGTGTAGTCACATCACATCTGCTTCCATTACAACAACAGTCTGTTGCACTATGTTCCTTTTATGTTTGGCCCATCACGAGACCGAGATGAGAATCCTTCAATGCTTGCAGATGGGCTAAGTCTTGTACTCTACTCCTGGTGCCCTTGTGCTGCTATGCCATGCCAAATAAATTCCTGAGTAGGTACTATGTGCCAAACACTATGCTAAGGGCTTTATATACATCTCCTTATTTAATTCTTTACGATCCTATTGTCTCCATTAAATAGATTAGCATACGTTTGCTCAATTTGAGAATTTGGAATAGGACGAAACCAGGATTCAAACGCAGGTGTTTGACCCCACTGTCCTAATACTTAACCATCATACCCCTTGCCTTAAATTTCTACCCTGAAGCCATGTGATTGTCACATTTTATCAACCTCCGAATAGTAAGAATGATGTCTTATGTTTTGGTGCGTGCTCTTTTCACCCTTCTCATGCCTTCTCAGTTCACTTCTTTCCTTCTGCATCAATCATTAGCAGATAATGTTTAACCAACGAGGGAGAACCCAGTGACACTTCTCATTTTCTAAGAAATTTCATGTACTTGGTGCAATATTTCCCTTGAGTAAACTGGTATTTGATCTCAGGTTCCTCAAGGCTCACTGTCAGCCTCCAATGCATTGCTGACTCTGCAAAGCAGCGAGTGATAAATTGCCTGCTCTTTCAGCTTCTGTGCTTTAAGAACACAGTCATTCATCTATATCCCACACTTTCTGTGTCATTGTCAATGATGTCCAATAACGTGTGTAATCTGCTAAGGTGAAAGACTATCCCGAGTGTCAAAATATATTGTGACACAGTTTTCTACATCTTTTATTGCATCCTCGAACACAACAGCACAGAAAAAAATTGAACAAGACTGTACAACACACACTGTGAATTCATTCTAAACTTGATGGGCCTTGAGTACTGATAAGCTTTTAAGAGTCACCAAATTTATGAAAAGATAATAGGATGTATCAATAGTTTTTTCAATGGTTGCTAAATGCTTTCATGAGATCTGGGAGTGCTATTTAAAGATTTTTTAAAATATATATTTTTTAATATTTATTTACACATACAAGAGCTGGAGTACAGGCCAGAGGTGCAGGAGGTGAGAGGATGCACCAGAGACAGAGTGGGGAACAGAAAAGGCAGATCGACTGAAATACACTGCTGAGGGCAACAGCCAAGGCAGGAGCGGTCTGTTGAGTCATGTGGGTTAGTCCCTTGCCAGGGATCGAACTCAAGCTGCTGTGCTGCGGATGCTTCACAGTGTGGTGCTCAACCCGCTGAGCCACCAGAGAGGCCCTATTTAGAGATTTTTAATGATATTTCTTCACATTTCCCAGCATTACAACTATTTCTTTAGTAATTGTCTTGATCTTAAAACATACACATAAAGCTTTTCATTAGCTGACCCAGTTATTTCTAACTAGGATTTACACTTTCACGTTATTCTTTGAATTGGTTAGTATTTTGTTTTATATATTTAGTACTGATTAATTAGCACTAAAAGTAACTGAAAATTTGGTACATGAAAATTTGGAATTTATACTAGAGTACTTTCTAAATTTTTCTAAACCTGTAGTTCTGGATATGTATACTTCCTTTTAATCAGAATATCCAGAAATGTACAGAAAATATTTACTAGAGAGTGTCAACAGTGGAGCTCAGATTAGCTCCACTGAACTTAGAACTTAAATGTTATTTCTTGGTCAAGACTTTTCTTGACTTTCTGGGTCCAAGTCTCACCATCTAAAATGGAGGAGGTTTCACCGTTGTTGTAGCTTGGACTTGGAGAGGAGTGTAAATCTTGTATTGGGACCTTTAACGTTCATATTCAAAGACTTCAAATTATAGGGACTTTTCCAGACCTGCTGTTTATTGATCAGCCTATGATGGTTCAAGAGCTGAGTCAAGTCCCTAAGGGCAGACAGTAATATTTGCTGCTGGAAAACACACTGTGTGTTGTGTGCTGTGGTTCTCAGGATGGGTAAAGGTGGGTGCTCACTCTGATACTAAGTCAGTGGACACGAGGTGGCCTCAGGCAATTCCCAGGGTTTGGCAAAGGCTGAATGAAGTACTAGCATTGATTCAGCTCCTCTGCACTGAGGCTGTCCACCCTGGGGCAGTGTGGCTCTATTCCTTTCTACTGTTGTTTATAGCTACATACCGTTCTCTGCTCCTTAGAATACTTGTTTTTATTTCTGAAAACACATTTCTACACTGAAAATGGAAGCAAGACAAAACAAAACTATACTCTCAGTTCTTATCATCGCTTATCAAAGCTAGAAAGACCAGAGCTGATGAACCCTCCCCCATGAGAGGCCAACAGCCTGAGGCCACTGCGTAGGCGCAGTGGCAGCCACAAGAGGGGTGGGTGGAGCCCACACTGCCTCTTCCGCTCTGTCTCAGAGTTGCCATTGACCTTCTGCGGCTGAGGCTAGCGGTCCTCACTGCGCCACATTGACCCAGAAGAAGTAGCTTTGAGGAACTTTGCCCCACGTTCTCTGACGCACCTGCTGAGAAGAGCTAACAGGCTTCTAGAACCACGAAACTGCAGAACCCAGCAGGGCTGAATATTTCCAAGGGTCCAAGAAATCCGTATCTGAGGATAGTGAAGGGCCGCGGTGTGGACAGGTGCTTCCTGCATTTGCGGAGACAACTGTGACAAGAATGGCCCCAGTCGTGTGACTCCTGAGAACCAGTGCTTGGGGGAGGAAGCTGACCAGTGTGTGAGGCGCCTGGATCTGGCTGCTTGGAGAGCCCCGAGGAGTCCTTGGGTGGAAGGTGAGCCCCAGACTGGCTCCGCCTCTGGCCAGAAGTCCTCTGTGTTTCCCTCCCATTTCTACCATTTCTCCTGAAAGTGAAGTGATAGCTTCATGCACCCATAAAAATGTTAGGGAGCCAGTCCAGAGATGCAGTTTGGGCTGAGTCTGCAGGCCCAAGTGGGAATGAGGTTCTAAGAGGTAGACTGAGTGGGACTGCGGGTCTGAGAGGCTCAAAGCACCGGAAGCTTTCTGGAGAGATTTCGAGTCAGTAAATCAAACCACGTCAAAGATAGGACGTCTCCATCTGGAAATTGCAGAGCATCCCAAAGATCCAGTGCAGTTGGGTCTTTGCTAGCCAGGGTAACTGCTGTCCTTAGTTTTGGTTTTTAGAGCTGTGCCCTTTTTAGGACAGTGCTTTTCAAACTTTGGTTTAGATATCTTTATACTGCTAAAAGTTACCGAGGACTCCTGAGAATTTATGTTCCAATGGATTTTTATCTGTTAGTATTTACTATCTTTGAAATTGAAACACATAAAATTTTAAATAACAACTTATTTAGAACAGTAACGAACCCCTTATGTGTTAACATTTTTTATGGAAAATAACTCCACAATTAAAAGAGTGGCACTGTTTTACATTTTAGCAATCCCTTCAGTTCTTTCTGTCTCTTCAACATCCATTTTGTTGTGATATCACATGTCATCTAGTCTCTGGAAAACACCGATGCACACCCAGTGAGAGTGAAAAACATATATAACATCTTGCTATTATGAAAATTGTTTGGGATTTGCAGAATGCCTGAATAGTTTCCCAGAGTCTGCACTTTGAGAACCTGTCTAGGAACTTGAGAGGTGTGAGCTGACCTCTGTAGTAAGCAAATTAGGGTGTTTGGATTTGGTTGATGCCTCTAACACATACCTTGTGGTGAGGGTTCTCTGACAAGTCATCCCTTTGTAATATTGTCATAGAAAAACTAATTATATCAAGAATTATGTTTCCTTCAAACACATGCTCCCTAAAGTTTCATCTAGTTTAAGGATTTAGGATGGGATGAAAAATCGGTTTTCAGTCTGATTTCATGATGCTCCGATAAGGGAGGAATCATTTACCCCAACAAGTCACTATTTCTGTATCTAATTATTTTTTATTTGGGGCATTATTACAGATTCTATGAGGTGAATTTTACTTCTTTTTCAGTCTTCTTTGCTTGCTCATCTTCCTTTATCTAAATATCAAAAGGAGTAGAAAGAGGAATTTCAATCATGATGGCTATAATGGGCTGAACAAATTCTTAAAGTACAAATAGGCATATTTCCTATGGTGGGCAGCTCTCTGATTGCAACTAAAAAATACTGATAAGATTTCTAGTACTGGAGAATGGAGAGTCCTGAACAAGGCCTCATTCTTTATGTTCTCTCTCTGCATGATTTTACCCAATGCCATGACTTTCAGTGTTTTTATTTTCAAAACTGAGTTCTTGGCTCAAAATTTAATTATATGACAGCTCCACTATTATATCTTGGAGACAACTAAAATTTAACAAAGCTGAAACTGAACTTCTTTTCTTTACCTTGATTGTATGCACTCAGGCCTGTTCCTTACTCAGTTTTCCCAACTTAGAAATTGGAATTATTCTCTTCTTCACTGCTCAGACTATAAATCTGGAAGTCATTCTAGAGATCTACTCATTTTGAGTCCTTAGATCTCAGTCTGTCACCACATTCTGTTCATTTTTATTTCTAAAATATATCTCTAATACATTGATTTTCCTCCCACGACTACTAGCCTAGTAGTCCAAGTTAACCATCATTTTTGCTTGTATTTCCCAACAGCATCCTTCTGTTTTTCTCCTTATGTCCACATACTGTCTCTTCTCTAGCCTATTTCCAAATAATCTTTTCAAATAAGAAATCTGTGACTTCTCAGTTTTCTTAGAATAAAGCTCAGAGTTCTTAACAAGGACTCTAAGAAACCTTTGTGATCTTCCCTTGTCCATTTCTTACTCTTTCTCGCATATCTCTCCATCACTCCTTGTACTTCAACTACAGTCACTTTCATTCATTCAGTGGTCAACATTTATGATTATGCAGGTACTTTGTGCCAAATACTGTTCAGGTATGTAGAACACAGTGGTGATCAAAGTCAGCCATCATGTTCTCTTGGAAATTACATCCTGGAGTAGGGAATTAGGCCACATGCAATCTCACCAATATATGTTAAAGACAATTTCTGATAGCAAAATTGCTGCAAAGAAAATAAAACAACATGATAGAAAGAAAACAGTGACATGCAATTTTGATTTGGGTGGTAGGGAAAGACCTCTTTGTGTTTCTATCATCACATTTCATTCTTCTACTCTGCCTCTCTGTTCTACTTTTAAGAACCCATCTGATTACATTGTGCAACTAGATAATCCAGGATAATCTTTTCATTTGAAGGTCTGTTGATGAACAGCTTTAATTTTATCTGCCCTTAGCCATATAAGGTAAGATATTCATAGGTCCCACAGACTAGGAATGTGAATATCTTGGAGAAGGAGGCATTGTTCTGCCTACCAAGAGGAGTATGGAAGAAGAGAAGTCAAAAAGGTGGATTTGGACTAGATATGAAAGGCTTATAGGCCAGGTGAAGGAATTTGGATTATAATCCAGTGAAAGGGAAAGTCCTTGGAGGATTTCTAGTAGGCAGTGAGGTGATCTGAATTACATTTTAAAAGAAACACTGTTGGCTATGTGGAATTGATTTTAAAGGGGGAAAGAGAAGCAGCCGGGAGATTAGTGATGGAATGTGAGAACATAGCTGGATTTGGTTAGTAGGGTGATAGCGATAAAGGTAGAAAAAAGTAAATGATTATAGGACACGTTTGGGGAACAGACACTTGGTAAAGAGAGGAGAAGAATAAAGAGGTATGTCTAATTTACTAAAATGGAGATGAAAATCAGTACATTTGAGGGGTTGGAAATGAATTATTTTATTCATATTAAATTTGAGAGACATACATGATATCCAAGTGGAAACATCAAGAAGGCAGTTATAAGAATCTGAATCTCAGTGGAAAGGTCAGGCCTAGAGGTATGTAATTTGAAAGTGAGATTAAGCCATGAGGCTAGGTGACATGTAGACCATGATGCATATACAGAAAAGTAAAGGACCCAGGATCAAATATTAGGACTCTAATATTAAGCAGTCAAGCAAAAGAAAACCAGCAAAGAAGACTGGAAAGGTAAATATGCGGATCGTCTCCAGCTTTTCTATGCAGGAGAGGGGATGGTTAGCAATTTGAATGTCAATTAGAGATTGAATGAGATGACAGATATTGTTGGATATACATTATGGTGGTTGTGAGTGACCTTAAAATAGTTTGCGTATAGTGGTGGGCATGGCAACCTTATGAAGAGATTTAAAGAGAGAAAGTTGGTGAGAAAGTAGAGGGAGCTATTAGAGATGATTTTTCTAAAATCCTAAGCTGTGCTGTGTTCCATCCCAATTTGAAGCCATTGTACACTGTTTCCTCTGCTGGATATCTCTTTCCTTTTTACTGAGCCTTTCCTACCACACCGTTAGTCTTTGTAAATTCATCCATATTCTTTGAATCTCAACTTTTATACCCTTTTATGGGAAAGGGCTTTTCTGATTATCCTAGTCTGTCTGGAAGAGGTTTCCTTGCCACAGTTTTTTTTTTCATAATACAGTTCATATTTTATAGCTGTATAGTGTGGACCATCTTATACATAAACTTGCTACACAGGTGACAGTAAAGTGCATGAAGTTTGGCTAATTTCACTTTGGCTCATTATGCCTAGTATGTAGCTCAATTGCTTGCACATAGTAGCTGCTCAATAATCAACTCATTTATTGAATCATTATTTAAATTAATGAGTATATGAATGTATTTTTTTTAAATTCTTAGATGAATAATGTGGTCTTGTGGTATTTTACTTTTTCTATAGTTCTTTATTTGCATTCACAAAATAGTATAAAACTGCCAGGAACATTTTAACAGTTTTTAACGCTTATATATATTTTGGCCTGAAAAATAATTCAGCATTTTTGGCAATGAATTCTATAAAGTGAAGAGTTTTATAAGTCAATTCAGTTTTGACATTGAGGAGCTACATGCTGTTCCCAAAGACTAGCATTCCTAAAAGCCAACAAATGGCTGTCTGAAGTGTGGAATACAGTCTTTGTGTTTCTTATATATTAGCTGGATCTCAACAGGACACCACTTAAACTCTCAGGGTCTGAGTGTCTTTATCTGTTAAATAGAGATCATTGCCCTTATTTTGCTCACTGAACAGGGCTGTTATAGTCAAGTGAAATAAAATATGTGAGAACACTTTGAAAATTCTAAAGCCCTATGAAAATCTCAAGTGTTAATACTGTTATAGTTCCTTTACAATACAACTCTTATTACAGAACTGAGAAGATAAAAATACTATTGCTGATTTCCTACCTTCTAAACTTGGTATCCTCTTAACAGTACTTGCAGTAAGATTAGATGGTCTTAACCCTTTTATCACTTTTTCAGAAACCAAACTCTCTAATATTTTTATTTGGATCTTTTTTATACTGTTGTATGTTATCTGTTCTCACTTGTTCATTTATCCCTCGTGGGAAGAAAACAAGTCATTTGTGGACTTGGAATCTGTAGGCATAAAATGTGTCCTCTTTGTCTACTGAGAAATAGAAAATCTTAAAAACATGAAACTTAGTTTTTTCTACAATGTGCTGTAGGATTTGTGGTAAAGAATTTAAGAAAGACCAAGCAAAAAGCTGTAAATATAAAATTTCTTTTGTGTTACAAGAAACCTTTCCGTTTTATACATAGTGTATATAGTAAACAAAGAGTGATTCTCACAAGTCATACAGAAGAATTCATTATTTTACAGCTGTCCATCTCTAAGTGTGTCTGTGTGTGTGTGTGTGTGTATAGTAATAGCATACTCAGTGCAATCGCTGGACTACAGATATAGGAATACAAAGGACTTGGTGCAAGTTTTAACTTGCTGTGTGTGTGTCTACTATATATATATAATATATTATATTATAATATAATGTCTACTATATATAATATATATAATTATAATATATAATAACATATAATTATATAATATAATATATTATAGTATATATATAGTAGTATATTCAGTGCAATCGCTGGAATACAGATATAGGAATACAAAGGACTTGGTGCAAGTTTTAACTGTGCTGCTGTAGCTAATATGCAGCAAGTTACATGCAAGTTATTAATCTCTCTAAATCTTAGTTTTCTCATCTCTAAATGAGAATTTTCTCCTAAGATACTGTGAGGCATGAATGAAATAAGATGGGAAAAAAGTTAGTTTGAAGTAAGTGGTAAGTAAAAATTAGTGTTATATCTAAATTATATATATCTAAAACTATAGTTAGTATTAATCCATGTATTTAATCATATGTTAATATATAGATGCATTATAAATCTAATATATGCATATATTTGAATGTAGTATATAAATACATTTTATCAATAATAATAATTATTGGTGTTTTAATTATTGACAGTCATTAATATAATACATATTATACATTTTTAGTATTTTCCAGTTATGGGTGAAATTGTGTTTCCCTGCAATTCCTTCTAGCTACCTTGGCCTTTCAATGCTTCAGTTTCTTTCTTTGAGTCATCAAAATTATCAGTCTGTGTTTGCATTTCCTCTCCCTAGTCTGTGACTTGGAAACTCCTTCCATTGTTCATCTTGTTTGTTTTCCTTCCCTGAATTTCTTGTCCAGTTTCTGAAAAGTGTCTTTTTATATATTTTTTTCCAGGTCTCTAGGTTTGGAATTAAATTTAATCATTGTTACTCTTTTGCCACGTGTACCTAAAGTTAAGACTTTTAAGTCTTCTAAGCGCGCGAGTAAAAAACCCAGTGTGGGAAACCCATTTTGTATTAGGGTTGCCCTGTAACACAAAGAATAACCTTCTGCGTGTGTTTTTTCATACTTTGGATGGTGTGTCTTTGATTAGTTTGTTTGGCATAAAATTGTTGAGTTAAAAGATAAATACCTATGAAGTTTTTCTAGAAATTGCCCAAATCGTCTTCATAAGGGTTTAGCATTTTGAACTTCCACTAGCAATATATGAATGCCTAACATAACAGACATTTTCCCAAAGCCTTATCAACATTTTTCAGATTTTTCTGTTGTTTTCAATCAACTAGATGAGAAATATCTATTGTTTAATTTAAATTTCTTTTATTTTGAATGAGACTGAGCATCTTTTTATAAACTTAAGCGCTATTTGAATTTCTCAGTATGACTTATTTCCTAACATCTCTAGATCTTTTGTAACAGAGTTGTTGGCCTATTCTTTATGTTCAGAAACTCTATATTTGGGACTATAATAATGGGAATTCTATGATAGAAATGTGCAAATATTTTGTTTTCTCAATGTCATTTGTCCTTTTGCTTTTGTACTCCTGGTAGCTTTCCTATGTAAACGTTTATTTTTAAGTAACTAAATTTGTTAATTTATTAATGTGCTCCCTTATTTCGTCGGAATTTTGAGTTACAGTTAGGACAGTTTTTACCACTACCAAATTATAAAATAATTCAGTCATTTTTTTCTCCCAAGAACTTGAATGGTTCAATTTTTCACATTGCATGTGTGATCCTTTCGGAATGTATCTAATATCATAAGCCAGGAACACTGCTTTGGGCTCTTTGGACTGTTGTGATGCATTGGGGTGTGATTTGGGGGCAGTGAAATGATTGAATATTTTTAAGATACTGTCTCTGCACCAAAGTGTTATTACCAGAAGAGGAATCAAAATAGCTGTTAAGAAGTATTGCATGAAAAGATACTTGGTATGGAAGGTGATAAAGAAATTGGTTCTTTTTTTAAAAAAGATTTTTATTTATGCATATAAGAGCTGAGGTACAGGCCAGAGGCGTAGGAGGTGAGATAATTCACCAGAGACAGAGTGGGGAGCAGAACAGGCAGATCCACTGAAATACACTGTTAAGGGGAAGCAGTGGGCAAAGCAGGAGAGGTCTGCTGCACCATGTGGGTCCCCTCCCTGGCTGGGGATCGAACTCACACTGCAGTGGCTGTGGAAGCCCCACAGTGCAGTGCCCAACTCCTTGTGCCACCAGGGAGGCCCAGAAATTGGTTCTTATCAAATGAATTAATTCACTTGCAGAAACAAAGATATTTCTAATGAATGCATTTATAGAGTAAGTTGACGGAAAAGACTTATTTCATATTTGTTATAGAAGTGCAAGTGAAATATCAGGAGAGCTGAATTTTAGAGGCTGTGTAGGAACTCAATAAAGTGAACATGAAGAAGGAGGGTATTTTAGCAAAGGGTGTACTTGCAAGGCATGAAAATACTTGCCTTGTTTTGAAAAAAACAAAGGGGTTCCTTTGACTTGGTCATCTACCACATATGCGTAATGGGAATAAAGGAATGAAATCAGTGATTCTGTTAAACCAAAATCCAAGAAATGTTTTCATAAAGGGCCAGATTTTAATATTTTATACTTGATATTTGATATTTAATATTTCATACTTTATACTGCTTCCCCTTAACAGTGTATTTCAGTGGATCTGCCTGTTCTGCTCCCCACTCTGTCTCTGATGAATTATCTCACCTCCTACGCCTCTGGCCTGTACCCCAGCTCTTATATGCATAAATAAAAATCTTTTTTAAAAAAAGAACCAATTTCTTTATCATCTTCCATACCAAGTATCTTTTCATGCAATACTTCTTAACAATTACTCATTTCTGCTGTTGAAGCATGAAAGCAGACAAAGTTAATATGTGAACAAATGAGTGTGTCTGTGTTCTAATCAAACTTTATTTACTTATATAGGTATCAGATGGATTTGGCGCACATACCATGGTGTGCCAATTCCTGGTTTAGAATATTGGAGTTGGGGTGCAAGTAGGGATATGATATGGGGTGTTAGAAGTACAGTAAAATCTAGGAAGTAAGGGTAAAACATCAAAGCAGCATTACTGTCTATTTTAGCATCCTCAAAGAGCTAGCTTCTAGTATGACTGCTATCACTGTGTAGTTTTACAAAAACAGCATGTGAATTTTAGATATCAATCTTCATGACCTTCTATATTGAAAGGCAGGAGTTGCTAAAATCAGAAAAGAATAATGATCTCATTTTTGCTTGCCCAAGTGGGAGCAGTAAAAGCTAAATTTTCTAGGGTAATCTTAATCTAATTACAAAGCAGGTATCACCCTGTGCCAGAATTCTATCAAAGCTGGAGATGGGAGTATGGGGAGGGAGGATTTGATTTTGGAAATGAGCCCTCTTAGTGTAATTATCCAGGGTGTAATGCTGATGGCTAAACCCTTAAAAAGCTTGAAGTCTATTCAAGTGTTATATGGAAATCTGCTGAATTTGATCTGAAAATAAAAAGGAAGATTTCTGGATGAATTGAATGGTATGCCTAAATTGCATTTGAAGGAGTAGATGGATTCTAAATATTCTTCAAACTTTGCAGACCCTACAGATATAGCAGCTTAATAACAAGCCTATCACAATTTTTGTTTTTGACCTACTGTGAAGGAGTGGAGTTTAATTGTGTAAATGCATTTTCATTTTGGTAAACGTACAGGTAATAACTAGGTATTTCAAATAATCCATGAGTACCAATCATATGAAGTCATACATAAGGTTGATGATTATTCAGACTTACAATTTTAAAGATAAAAAGTTTGACTATGTCTTTGAATAAAAAAAAAGGCTTGGAGTTATTAAAAGAAAAATGGCAACAACTTTCATCAAGGAATCAATCACATTTTCTCCATAACTATTGGTTGATATAAATGTTTAACTCAGTCAGAGAATTATTTTTTAATTTTTAGAATTCAATAGAGTGATATAGTTATTGAGCAGGATAGTTATTGAGAATGTTAGCCAGAAGCAAATTACCTTTCAACAAGATGGAAGTTTCATGATAATACTAAATGAAATCCCCTAAGGTGTCTGTATGCGTTATAATATGTGATTTTTGAAATATGGAGATATATAACTTTGCCATTCACATGATTTATTTTCTTTTTTGTTTAAATTGTTAGGAAAGAATTAGACTTAAAATGCATTTCCCGCATTTTTCATAATTATCATGCTTGCTCTCCCTCTTGGACTCTGTCTTTCTCTCTTCACTATTCTCAACAAATAAATTCTTTTCATGCAATGACATATATTTAAGCTCCTCAGTAATCAGAGGTCTGTAATTTGGGTAAAGGCCTTGAAAGTGATCTCTTGCTTAATCCATTTTTTTTTTTTTTAAATTTCACCTCCTGGGCTTCCACATAAAGAATTGAGATATTACAGGAAGGGGAGTGAATTTGGTTGGTGGAGGTGAAATGTGAGCAAAGGGTTAGGACGTGATGAGGAATTAAATATATACTAGTTCCCAGGCACTGTATTAAAATATTTTCAATATGATTTCATTTAAGGAGGTTGCAGTTCTGAGAAAATTGCAAAAATTTTAGTAAGATGTGCCTTAATACCATTTAGATTATTTCCCCCTCATGTTTTAACACTTTGGTCAGACATCCAGTAAAATGTTGAATCTGTGTTTTATATTTCTTTCAAAAAATTACTAATGAACTTATGAAAATGATAAGTTGATCATTTCATTTCATACTATTGCTTAGGTCTTCTCCATCCTTCTCCATCCCCCTACACCCCCACCTCAATCTGGTACCTAACAAAATATTCATACTTATGAATTTCTCTATATCACTTCAAAAGATAGCATGTGATAAGATGAGATAAAACTGGACAAATATACTGTATCCAAACCACTGGGGAAATGGATGTGCTGTGCCAATGAACTTGGTAATGGGGACCAATGGAAGGTCTTTCTCAGGGGCAAGAAGGATCTGACTTGTGTTTTAGGAACATATTATACTGTTAGTGATGTAGGGTACATATGTCTGGGAGCCAAGACTGGTGGCCAGGAAGATTTGTGTGACAACTTTTATAATGTCTACATAAGGAATGGGGAGGGCTGTCCTGGAAGCAGGGATAGAGAAAAAGGGATATATATTATTTATTTATATATTTTTTTAAGATTTATTTTGTTTATTTATGCATACAAGAGCTGGGGTGTAGGCTGGAGGTATGGGGGTGGTGAGAAGATTCACCAGAGACAGAGTGGGGAACAGAACAGGTGGATTGACTGAGATACACTGCTGAGGGGAGCAGCGGGCGAGACAGGAAAGGTCTGCTATGCCACGTGGGTTGGGTGGCCGGGGATTGAACTTTTGCTGCAGTGATTGGTGATAGCTTGACAGTGCTGAGACTTAACCCCTTGTACCACCAGGGAGGGATTTATTTTAGAATAAGTCAACCATTATTAGGTGTGGGAGAGAGGAAGAGAAAAGAGACAGGAATATCTCTCAGATTTTTGGTTTGGATAACAAGACAAATGATAACACCCTTAATTGAGGCAAAGAACATTTGAGGCTCTATTAAACAAAGCAATATTTTCAGTTTTCAGAGTTAGAGATGAACATTAATCTTGCATAGCATAGCACCGTCCAATATAAATATAATTCAAACCACAAATGTAAACCACATATGTAACTTTAAGTTTTCTAGAGACCCACATTAAAATAAGTAAAGAGCTGGAATTAATTTTAGTAATATTTTTATTTAACCCAACATGTTCAAAATAATATCAGAATTGTAAACAATATAAAAAGTATTAATTAGCATTTCACATTTTATTTTCATGGGAGATTTTTGAAATCAGGTTTGTATGTAATACTGATGGCTCATCTCAGGTTACACTAGTGACATATCAAATGCTAGTGGCAAATGTCTACAATGTGGCTAATAACTACCGTATTGGACAATGCACCTGTAGAATATCCTGATAGAAAAATATTCTTTCTCACAAAAGAACTGTATAGCTTCTAGAAATTGCCGAGCTAACATAAAAACTCAATGACATACAGTTTAGAAAGAAGCCATTTAGCTTAACGACAGGCTAGATTATTGGGCGATATGACATCTACTTTGGTTTCTAATACTAAATGTTGTGTGAGAGCTAATAAGCCAGTTTTTCTGCAATCTAATGTCAAACACTCTTTACAGTTTACTTTGAATATTTTAAGTCAATGAATTGACTGTTTGGTGCAGCTTCAGCAATTGTAGTAGTAGTGATAATTATGATAATCACAACCCCATGGGGTAGATTCTATTAAGTTCATTTCACAGATGGGAGAGCTGAAGTACAGAAGATAACAGCTGGTAGCTTGCAGATTTGGGTTTAGATCCTCTTGGTTTTCACCTATGCTCAACCACTGCACATACTATTTTCTTAAAAAAGAAAAAAAAAGTTGCCATTTTCTTTCAATCATCATAAGCTTAACTCTTTTCCAAGATTTAATTGTAATATTAATTTCCAGACTACTGTTAATAAGTTTTGTCAGCTTGATTAGCACAGATAATGTAGAGTGTACATATTCATCCTTAAACCACTGCTTAGTGTAAAGAAAAAAAAAACGTAATTACTGCTTTCTCTTTTCTTCTAGTAATTCTCTGGAGAAAAGAATATGTGTTCTATATATCAGTTTATTATAAGTTTTACATATAGCATGTGTACTATGTAATTTACATACAATAATAAATTACCCTTTACTATAAACATCATACAGCCAATTAATTCTCACACAATTTTTGTCAGGTTTTTTCTTTGCTGAACTCTTGTTTTGGCAACCTGTGGTAGCAGTTAATGAATGGATATGTTTAGGACATAAACGTTGGTTGACATTTGCATTTATATGAACCAGGAAGATAACGATGAATGATGAAGAGTATGTCAGAACATAACTCTTTGTAGCTTATGGGAGCCACTTGTTTGCTTGATCAGAAAATAACTCTCAAACAATGGAAGGATATTTCATTACTTATTTGTGTTATTTAAAATATAATGGCTATATATACAACATACTTTTAGATTACATTTGTATTATGGATACTTTCTTCTTTATTTTTTAAAATCTAGACAATCAGCAAAACAATCAAGCCTTATTTGTATTAGTTTACTGATTTCCTTTGTTTAAATACTCCCACCATGTCCCCATCATGAAATCATGCACGATTTCATGCAGAGTTAGGGCGAGATTCCCAGTAGTACACCATTATATTGTGTTTTCACTATGCAGGTACAATAGATGCAGATGACCTCAAAGATATAAAATTAGTAAAATGTAGTAACTAATATTTTTTATTTTTGTTTTAAATATAATTTCTTATTGTAAGTTTATATAATTCATTTTTTATAACAGCTGTGTTAACATTTAGCTCACTAAATTCCTAAAAGTTTAATAACTAACTGTTATGAGCCCATACAAGTCTGATCTAGTAGACTACGGGCAGAGGTGTGAGGACCTTACAAGCAGATCTGGGGGAAATCACAGACCCCAGCTTGGGCATAAGAGATTCAAAATCACCATGAAGTTTTACAGCTTGGAATGATAAAATGTACAGGAAATTTAGAAGCATAAATAAGTATAGTGCATTTAGTATATTCATTAAAAAAAAAAAAGCCCTTGCCACTCTTTACCAGAATCTTGATTTTAATAACTAGTCAGGGTCGATGCAGAAGGAGATAATTAACTTAAATTTTTATGTAAAACATCAAAAGCATTTGTTGGGAATGACTAAGCCCATACTCTGAGATCTCTGTATGATTTAGAACGTGTAAAAATAACTATAAAAAAAAGCAGAGTGTGTTTTTATGCAGGTGTCTGGTTCTTCCTCACTTATGGAATTGATGACAGGGCTTTAGCTAACATGATTGAATGACCTTACCGACCCCAGCCACCTCTTCTGTGACTGCCTCAAATTGCCGCCATAACTCGAAGTCCGCTCTGTCTTTAGATGTCTGTGTCTTGCTCCAAAGTCTTGGGTACAAAGTCAAATCATTTCTTACGTTTTTGCCTAAAACCCACTGAGTCATGAGGCTTGCCTGCCTGAGTTGTGGTTGTGCCAGTGCACAGGTCTTTGAGCCTTTCTTCGGGGTGTTTCACATGCAGAGTGTCTCCACGCTCTGGGACTTGAGCTGCAGGGACATTTCCTAGGGCAACATCAGTTAACATACTATATGAATGCCTACCTCCCTAGCATGTAAAATACAAACACCGGGGATAATGTTACTTCTGATATCATGTGTTTTATTGCATAAAAAAAAAATTTGTCAAAGTTGACCAGACCTCAGAGTTATCCAACTAACTTAATTTTTTTTTTTTTTGGAATAGAATCAAGGGACTGGCATAGAATGATTGCCATTATTTTTTTAGAAACTGATAAACCTAAGTCTGTTCCCTTTTCCTATCAGGATTTGATTTTCTTGACTGGCTTATTTTAATATATCTTTTCATAAAGCACCTTCCTCAACTTGGTAGTTATTTACATAGTCTTTTACTAGACTTTCATATAGCTCTGTTTTTCACAACTGGCATTCTATTTCTGCATAAGAACATTAGCTCTTTTGGCCCTGAGCTTTATATATTCTTACTTGAGCTGCCAGATGTGAATTTAAAGCATGAAATGCATTTGTTCATAAACTGTCAAGACCAATCATATAAGAAATTATAAGGCAGAAAAATGGCTTCAGTTCATCTTATAGCACACTGCTAGATTATAAACTTCTTGCGGCTATTTTATCTCATTTTTCTTGCAGTAGGTTTTACATTTCAAATACAGTCACAAGTCAGATGTACCCAAAGCATTCTTAACTTAGCTCTATTCTATCACTTCAAAGATATTCTACCTTCTGATTTAAGGAATTATCTTTCAGGTGATCATTAGATTCAGGATTTAAGGTTAAAGTCACAACTTCCCTCACGGTTGTTCTCCCTGGTGGGTTCTTCTTGACATCCTGAGGTTGTGTAACACTGAGGCTTGTGCTGACCTCCAGACGTTGCTTATCTATTTTAATTTTTGCTGGGGGTGGAGGTTACTTTCACATCACCCCATTGCTTGTGAAGCTCACAGTCTGCCTGTCAGTATAGTCAGCGTTCTCAGAAGCTCTGTCATTTCCTCCTGTTCTTCAGAACCCCACCTTGGAAGTCACTGGCCCTGGAAATCTCCTGGGGCCTGCCTGGACCAGCTTTGATACTGCTCAGCCATCAATCCTGCGGCCACAAATTTGATTTGCCACAAATTTGATTTGCCACAAATCACCTTGGCTATCGTGAGAACTGGCTAGTCAGTTCCAACAGGGGAAAATGGGAAATTGTGGATCCCCACCATGCCCCCCACACCCTCCATGTCTACAAGGGATGTAGCTATCTTAGTTCCCAGAAGAATGGCTGCATCCAGAGTTTCAGGTGGTGATGGCAGATATGCTTCCCCAGCCTCAGCTACTGTAGCCTATTGCTCATATTAACATGTATCACAGCAGTTTAGCCCAAGGAGGGCAGATTGGGTAGCCCCTCTTCTACTCAGAGAGACCCACTAGAGTATATCTTGGCCATATCTGCCAAGCTCTGAGAATTTTCAAGTCCTCTCCATGTAGAATCAGTACTGCTCTTTTCTTTATATCACTGTCTGTAGCTTTGTTGTGGTTTAAAATCAGTTTTTCAGACTTTGTTTCTCGATACTAAAGTTTTTAGAACTTAGGTAACTTAAGTGTAAGCTTTTGCACTGAAAGCCACGTTATCTTGACCAGCGCATCTGGAATGTCCTCAAAGAGCCAATTTCAAAAGTAAAAATATAAGCTTAAAGATTTAACCATTTAACCACCTCACCCCAGTGAGAATGGCACATATCAAAAAAAGTAGCAACAACAAATGTTGGCGGGGATGTGGAGAAAAAGGAACTCTCTTACACTGCTGGT
>JAGFMF010011493.1:3956243-3992475 GCA_019455555.1 Galemys pyrenaicus
TGGTGAGATGGTGATGGGGAATACATGGGGATTACAATTAATGGCAAGTATATGTAAATTTTAAAATATTTTAATAAAAGAAAAAAAATTAAAAAAAAAGAATATAAAAAAAAAAGATATAACCATTTATGCGTTCCACCTATCACAACTTCCAGCAGTTCCCCCAACTGCAAATGTTACTACAGAACTGTTAATTTATTAAGGAGACTGTGTTTAAAGTGTGAGAGGACTTGACAGAGCAGAACAGTACCAATGGGCCTCAAAACTGGAGAATAGGATACTGTGTAAATTACACTCGTGAAGTAATGCCCAATGCAGCCTGTTAGATGACTTTGAAGGTAGGACTGTAAGGTTAGATTAGATCATATTTGTAGTAATACTAATATTAAAGAAACTTGTGCAGGGTGGGGGGACAATCCTGGTCTCTGTTACCTGCTAGCCATGAGACTACACACACACACACACACTTATATGAAAGCATTTATTTTATCACATTATTTATATGTAATGTATATTTGTATTCATTTATTGTTTATGTTTCTTCTTTATCCTTTCTTTGGGGCATCACCCTGAGTGCCTTTGCATTGAAAGCCGCCACAAATCAATATTACATTGGAGTAGGCACACCCTGTGTTCCTGTCACAGGAGTTGCCACATGACTCAGGCCTGGGTTCAGAAATGGATATTTGATTAAAGCTGGGCCACTTTCCTGGGACTTCCGCCAGATTTTTCTCATTCTGTTAGGATAATGCAGCCCTGTAGCTACAAACACTCAGATTGCTACCACAGTGCTTATCTGACATAGATAGATAGATAGATAGGTATATGTATATAATTTTAAGTTTACTTTATTGAGGTTACAGTGGTTAACAACATTGTGTGTGCTTTAGGTGTATAGTTTCATGCCTTTTCAAGTGTATGTTATCACATCACATCTACCACCCAAGCACTGGGTGCAAAAAAATCCTTTGCTTTGTTTCTTTATATTCTACAAATGAGTGAGATTATTTGATCTTTGTCTTTCTCCTTCTTTGTTTGATATATTTTGAAGGCAGGAGAAAGCAAGCTGAGACGCAGGGGAGCTTCTCAACAGCATCATATGAAACTCTTTTCTAAGGGATGATAGAAGCAAATGCTACCATTTTTCCTTCAACAGCTTAAGCTAGTGTGACTTGGACTTTGATTACTTGTAACCACAATAATAAGCATTCACATGACATTTACTAAATGCCGTGTATTGCTCTAAGTACTTGACTCACTGTAGCGGCAGGAAAGGAGGCACAGGAACAAGGTTCGGGATGGTTCTGGGCAGACGGATCAAGGAAGGAGAGTCTCTTGGAGCCCTCGGTGGCTTTTCATACTTTATTTAGTAGAGGTGGCCAGGTACATGGCAGGCAGGGGTGCCGGGGGGCTGGGAGGCTGGCAGCCCTCCCAGCCCCCAGCGCATCTCACCCTCTCGGCTGCTGCTGCTACTGCTGCTGCTGCTCATCCTGTCGGTTCTGTTGGTCGGTCCAGTCTTCGCAGTTCTGTCTGTTGGTCCTCGCAGTTCTGGCGTCCTCATGACACCGCCCATTTATGCCCGTGACCCAACTCAGGTGCACCCACTTGCACATGTCCACTGGAATGCTCGCAGCACCGCAGGTGTCCATCATCACAGTGATGGGAGGGTGGAAAGACCTGATCAACCTTTACCCTACACTCACTTAATCCTCACAATAACACCTTGAGGTGAGTGCCAATTATCATTCTCTCCACTTTGCAGAGAGGAAATGGAAGCCCAGAGGTTATCTCATCTAGCCATAGCCATAGAAGGAGGTATAGGAAAGATTTAACCTAGCTGACATGACACCAGTGTCCAAAGCTTGGCAGCTACACCACACTGCCTCTTACTTGCCCAGAACGATATTATGAACCTGAATATGTATCTCAATATCTCAGGCTCCGATTTAAGGAGTAAATATATGATACTTTATCAGAGTAAGTTTTCCATAACTAGTAGTGATTGTGGTATTTGTACTACTTAGTTCTTAGTGGTGCTTATTGGGTGGGCATAAATGAGTTTATATTACAGTCAACTTTAAGAATTTGGGGTAAAAGCTGTGTTCTAAGAATCATGATAATTTGTCGCCCAAAAATAAGTAACAGTTTTGTTCCATTCCACAAATAATGAACCTCAATTTGGACCTGATGACTTGATAGTGTCTGTCTGGTTTCCATGACATGTAGAAATAAATGATCATTTGAGTCTTGGCTGTTTTGAAATAATCATCTCAGAGTGACTGAGAAGGGTCTAAAGATGATGAAAGTTTATTATGCCCTTAAGCACAGTACATTTAAAATGTTAGTGGTGGAAAGGGGATATATTTCCAATATTAGATGAGTTCTTGTTATGTCAAGATCATAAATCTGATCCAAATGAAATATAATTCTAGAGATAATTTGATTGGTAGCAATTTACCTCTAGTAACTGCAATCATTGAGAGTCTGCTGCTTCTTTTATTCCCTCCCCTCCCCTCTATCTTTCCCAATCTTATTTGAGTCTGTTTTCTGAAGACACTGGAATTACCAGCCCCTTTTCTCTTCTTGTTTGGCTTGCTCCTCAGCAAAATGTCAGTGTGTGGATGTTCTGAGGGGAGTCACTTAACAAGTTATTGAAGAGGAAAACCCATCCCAGTCATTTCCCTAACTGTTGGTGTGCCCTGGGTTAGATACTTTGTATATAGTTAGATAGTGTATACAGTTCTAGTGCTATTTGATCATGCGTTTGCTTATTCTCTGATTCACTTACTAAGCTTACCTTTATAAATATATACATTTCTAGAGAGCACAATGCTGCACACCACTTTAAATACTGAGGATGCAAATGTAGTCAGAGAACATTATGAAGTGTATTCAAAATGTTTCTTTCTTGTTTTTCCCAGTATGCTACTCTTCCTATTCAGCCAGAGGTTACAATTACTTTAGTGTGGATTCTCCAAAAGAAGGATCATGTACAGACAAAAGAAGTGTAGCATGACTACCAGGTGAGGGCAGGGATCAGAACTGTACTCCCTCAGCACAAGTTTTGTTACAAGTATTGTTTAATTTGACTTTACACTCCTCTCTTCAAAGTCACTCTAATAATTTTTAACCCCTGATGCACAAATAATTATGCACTTGAAATGACTTAAGCTATAAAACAAATTCTTCAACCTGTTAAGAATTCCATCCATTGCCAGTTAGATAATTTAAATTGCTAAAACCTAGCTTGAAGCTTATGTTTAGAAAAATTAATGAATTCTTATATGACTGCAACTATTTAAATTCTTCAAGAGACTCTCCTAACCATCATCTATGAACTGATTTTTAGAAAATAAGCATATTAAAAAAAAAGAAAATAAGCATATTACATCTTAGTTATAAAAGGTACTAATGGAAAAGTCACAGATATATCTAATTATCTAAGTTCATATATACTTCTCATGAATGTCAGTATGTTATATGGTGACATGTCTTGTGAACAGTTGAATGTTCATAAGCTTTCTGTATGTGAAAATGTGGTTAATATGTTCCTGTGGGAGGAAGAAAGCTGCTTTTATTTTTTAAATGAAACTGAATAAAAATATTTTATTTCCAGAAAACAAAACAAAGTCACTCTAATAGAACTGAATTCTGCAACTCTAGGGGTACAATTTACACGGTATCTTTTTCTCTGGTTTGAGGCCCTTTGCCACTTCTCTCCTATGACTTTCTATTTTTCCTTTTTTTTTTTTTAGAAAGTCACTCACAGTAAGGTAACAGCCCTGTAGTTTCATTTTACATTTACAGATGTAAAAATTGAGATGTCAGTGGAAGAGTCTTATTCATTAAGTAGTGGCTGAAGCCTTCTTTATACCAGATGCTGTTCTAACTGTGCTTCGAGAAATCAACCAGAAAAGACTGAGTGGTTGTGCCGGTGCTGTGAGTCAGGACTGCCTGTTCAGGGCACGCCACTTTTCTGTCCTAGTGACACCAAAGCACTCAGGCGGTCTGTGATTTTTTTTTTTTTTTTGAGCTGGCTAAAATCAGTAATAACTGTATTACTGAAAAATGTTCCAAGTGATGAACAAACATCAGTTTCCTGCTCAGTTTCAGAACATGGCTCTTGTTCACAATAATGACCTTTCCTGTAGGGATAGATGTAGTCTTCAGAGTATATTGAAATATCTTTAATGGCAACTAATATGTTTAGAGCTTATTGAATTTCCCTGGAACCTCAAGAAGTTAACATTAACAAAGCAAAGGTATAATAGCTTCTTGGATGTACAGCATAGTAAGCGGAACCTATTATTTACTGAGCAATATGCTCACAATGATTTTATAAGTTACCTTTTCTAAATCCTGGTCCCAAGCTCTCTATGATAGATATTACCTTCTTATTTTACAGATCTTAGAGAGACTGAGGCTCACAGTCCTTCTTCACAGGGGAAGAATGGAGTTTCTTTGTATATTTGTGCCACTCCAAACCTTGCCTTCCTTCTACTATGCTATTTAAACCATCCATCTCATAAACTAGGCTTAAATCTAACTTTCCAGGGCCTCCCTGGTGGCGCAAGGGGTTAATAAGCACTGCACTATGAGCATCCACAACCACCAGTTTGATGCTCCGCTGGGGATGGGACCCACATGGCACAGCAGACCTCTCCTGCCTCGCCTGATGCTCCCCTTAGCAGTGTGTTTGTCAGTCTGTTTGTTCTGCTCGCCACTCTGTCTCTGGTGAATCCTCTCTCTCCATGCTTCTAGCCTGTACCCCATTTCTTGTTTACATAGATAAATCTTTAAAAAAATAAAACTAACTTTTCTACTATACTTCTTCAATCCAGGTGACTCAGTTTAGATCATGTAAATATTACTGAATGATGTCCTGTGAGCCATATTTGAGGAATTCGCTAATATGGACTTGCACCTTCCTACCTTAACATCGTCATCACAAAAATCACAGGTCTATTTGATTTGTAAACATGGAAACATGACCCTCCTTACTCAGGGCTCTGTCCAGGTAAGGGTACAAAGTGGACAGGTGTGTTCATTTTCTCTGATATCACTTCATCTCACTCTCTGCAAGTCTTTCCCCTCATGTCCTGAGTGTGCCTCTTGGACAGTGATTTCAGGATAGTCCTGTGTAGCGGCAGGAAGGTGGCACACTGGGCAGGGTTCGGGATAGTTCTTAGCTGATGGGTCAAGGAAAGGGAGTCTTGGAGCCCTCAGTGGTTTTTCATGCTTTTATTGTTCTCTACATCAGAGGTGGCATCAGGTACATGGCAGGCAGGGGTGCCGGGGGCCGGGAGGCTGGCATGCATCTTCACTCTCTGGGCTTTCTAGCCTCTCATCTCTGCTTCTACTGTTGCTCTGCTGCTCTTGTTCTGCTGCTGGCATCCTCATGAGGCCGCCCTTATTGGCCGGTGTCTAAGCCCAGGTGCGCCCACTTGCACATGCCCACTGAGGCACGCGTGCAGCATCGCATGTGTCCATCATCACACCAGTGGTGGGAGAGCGGAAAAGCCTGATACTTTTCTCTGATCCTACATCAAGGATAGCATCCCAGAGGGTCACATTAGCCAGGCCATTGCTCTTTAACATCCAGGAACTGCCAAGTGGAAGATAAGCATGCATCTTAAGCACAATCATCCTGATGCACTGTTCTTGTGGTTTGTGTCCTGAGAATGAAGCAAGAGTGGGAGAAAATTAAAATTCATTCATTTTTAAAGATGCCTCTGGCAAGACTGTACTAACAAGGTTGTGTTCCGGTTCCTGCTACTGCTTTGTCCTTCAATCCTGTATTATTCCCTGATCTTTCCAAAACATTCATGTTTAAGGATTAGAAATGTCTCCATGCTTTGCAACCAAAGGACTCTCACAATAAATCTTATGTCACTGGGAGCCCTGCATGCCACATCTCTAAGACTCTCCTGTCATGCTCTCCCCTCACCAACTCAGTGGAAATCTAATGTGTTTACCCATCACTGCCCAGGTCAGGTGGTCCCTTCTCTCTAGGAAGACTGTTACCTGAGCAGGTGACTGCTCTATAATAATGAGCTGGTGACAGAGAAAAGGGGTAGTGTAGGGTCAGAGAACTATCAGGTCTTTCCATCCTCCCGCCACTGGTATAATGATGGACACATGCGGTGCTGCGTGCATGCCTAGGTGGGCATGCGCAAGTGGGCACACCTGAGTTTGGACATGGGCCTATAGCGGCAGCGTCATAAGGACGCCAGCAGCAGTGAGAGCAGCGGAACATAGAGGAGCAGCAAAAGCAGGAGAATGAGATGAGAGCAGCAAAGCAGCTGAGAGGGTGAGATACGCTAGCCCCCCGGCACCACTGCCTGCCATGTACCTGATGCCACCTCTAATAATAAAAGCATAAAAGCCACCAAGGTCTCCAAGACTCTTTCCTTTACCCCCATCTACTAGAACCATCCAGAACTTGCTCTGTGCCCCCTTCCTGCCACTACAGGTAGATAGTCCTTTTCCCAGCTTCCCCTGTGTGATAGGTTAAGCTAAACTTCTCAACAGCTGTTTAAAATCTTAGACTCTATTTTTGGATTTTATTTGTGACTTAGATCTGACCATTTGTATTGACTTTCTCCCCAAATTTCAGTGGGGACTCTCCTCCAAAGGAGGCTGGGAAACATAGGGGATATAGATCAGAATTGGTGCATAAAGACCATGTTGTGCAGAAGACCCAGTAAGTCTAAAACTGCAGCCCTGTTTGAACAGCTTTAGCGGCAGGAAGGCAGCACAGGGCAAGTTAGGGATGGTTCCAGAAGACGGGGGTAAAGGAAGGAGTCTTGGAGCCCTTGGTGGCTTTTATGCTCTTTATTGTCAGAGGTGGCATCAGGTACATGGCAGGCAGGGGTGCCGGGAGGCTGGCAGGCCTCCCAGCCCCCGGCACATCTCACCCTTTTGGCTGCTTTTTCTCTCTGCTGCTGCTCTTGCTGGTTTTACTGCTCACGTTGGTCCCGCTGCTGCTGGTTGGTACTGGCGTCCTCGTGACGCCGCCCATATAAGCCCGTGTCCAAACTCAGGTACGCCCTCTTGCGCATGCCCACCTAGGCATGCGTGCAGCACCGCAGGTGTCCATCATTAAACCAGTTGCGGGAGGGCAGAAAGCCTGATAGTTCTCTGACCCTACAACAGCCCTACAAACAGGCAATACCATTTGAAACCTACTTGAAACCTACAGTTGATTTCTCATCTGAACTCTAGGATGAAGTTGCAACTTTCCACACGACATTCAGATTACGTCTAGTCCCTGACCTTTCTGTCTATCTCTAGCTTCATCTCCAGGATTCTTCCCTTTATACCATATTCTCCTGCAAAGTTAAACTCAAGTGCTTCCCAGTGTATGTCATGTTTCTTTTTGCCCCAGTCAATTCTGTCTCTCTTGAGTGCCCTTCTTCTCATCTCCCTAACTACCCACACCTACTCCTGAGCTGGCCACTTGTTACTCACTGTAGGGTAAAGGTTGATCAGGTCTTTCCACCCTCCCACCACTGATGATGGACACCTGTGGTGCTGCGAGCATTCCAGGGTGGGCATGCGCAAGTGGGCGCACCTGTGTTGGACACGGGCTTAAATGGGCGGCGTCATGAGGACGCCAGAAGAGACAGAACTGCGAGGGCCAGCCAACGGAGAGAACTGACAGCAGCAGCCCCCGAGAGAGAAGAAGCAGCCAAGAGGGTGAGATGTGCCATGGCCTGGGAGGGCTGCCAGCCTCTCGGCCCCCCGGCACCCCTGCTTGCCATGTACCTGGCCACCTCTACTAAATAAAGCATAAAAGCCACCGAGGTCTCCAAGACTCTCCTTCCCTGACCCGTCTGCCCAGAACCATCCTGAACCTGCCTCCAGTGCCACCCCCATCCTGCCACTACACTCACCTTTCAAGACTTAACTCTAGCATTCCTTCCACTAGGAAGTCTTTGAGGAACTGCTCCAATCCCGCCAGCCCTCGCCCCTTGTAGACACTGTGCTCTCAATTCTAATTCAGTTTTGTGTTTCCCGTTGCTTAGTATTGTAGGTATGTAGGGTCAGAGAAAAGTGTCAGGCTTTTCCGCCCTCTCGCCATGGTGTGATGATGGACACCTGAGGGCCTGCACGCATGCCTAGGTGGGCATGCACAAGTGGGTGCACCTGGGCTGAGACACTGACCTATATGGGTGATGTTGCAAGAACGCCAGTAGGGGGACAAAGGAGAAAAAGGCCAGAGTGAAAATTCTGGGAGGGGGTGGGGGGGTGGGGGACGGCGGCCCTGCCTGATGTAATAAAAGCCTGAAAAAGCCACCGAGGGCTCCAGGAATTCCCATCTGCTGGAAACATTGAGGACCTGCTCCGTGCCTTGCTGGCACCACAAGGTACTAATGATGATTGTAGGTCTTGGGATGTATGGTTGGGTGGAGGGAGAGATGACTGGCTGAATAAAGCATCAGTATAATTGCAACACATGACAGTCCAGAAAGTATTCCATACTGTAAGTCTTTTTAGAGCAAAGTTTGTTACCATGGCTGATTTATTCCTTCTTCCTGCTTCATCTGGGTCTCTTCTAGTGATTTATTTCCAGTCAATAATGATTCAATTTCTTTTCAGAAGTCATTTAAGTCACTCGGTTAAGTCACTTAAGTGGCTCAGTTATATCCATCACATAAATAACACAAGTCTTGACCTGACAGGCTCTCATGATGATCGAGTTGGCTTAACTTCGTTACCACATTGATCATAGAGAGCAATTACTGTAGAAAAATAAGCCCTGATATCTCTTTAGAAACAGATAAGCTAAGAAAACACTAGGAAAATCAGACTAATCTAAATATTCTGCGCCATCATGAGAGCACTCAAAAAATAAATGCGTATAATTTAATTAGTGTCGATAAGTTCTGAAAAGTATTTCAGGGTTGTGGACCATTTGCTAGTTGACACAGTGATGGACTCATGTAACCTTTTAAAATACTTTAAAAGTACTTGTTTTTATTATATTTCCTTTTTATGTTCATACAAATTTATACTTATTCCTTCAGTTCTAGAGGATTTTGGGAAAGTGGTGAGTGTGAAGTATAGTTTTAACAAATTAACATATTCCCCTAGGTAGGTGTAGGGTCAGAGAACTATCAGGTCTTTCCACCCTCCCACCACTGGTGTGATGATGGACACCTGTGGTGCTGCGAGCATTCCGGGGTGGGCATGCGCAAGTGGGCGCACCTGTGTTTGACATGGGCTTAAATGGGTGGCGTCATGAGGATGCCAGGACCGACAGTACTGACCAATGCGAGCAGCAGTAGCAAAGCAGCCGAGAGGGTGAGATGCACCGGGGGCTACCTCCCGGCCCCCCGGCACACATGCCTGCCAAGTACCTGATGCCACCTCTGATGTAGAGATCGATAAAAGGATGAAAAAGCCACCGAGGTCTCCAAGACTCCCCTTCCTGTACCCCTGTCTGCTCAGAACCATCCCAACCCTGCCCAGTGCCGCCCTTCCCCACTACAGTAGGTAAGTGAAGGAAAAATAGAGTGGCTCTGGCTTTTTCCCGTCTTCCTGCGGCCAGCCTCCACAGCTGGCACCTGTGGTCTTGCATTTCTCCTAGGTAGCTTTACCCACCCAGACATCCATGGCTAAGGGGCTTGCGCATGGGCACAGCATGCATGCCGCATGCCTCTGTTTATAGACACCTGGACCTAGAAGCCAGAGTATGGGGTGTGTGCATATGTAAATGCAGACCCCTGGCCTAGAAGTGAAGGTTAAAAGGGCCTCCTCACCTCTGGTATGGGCAGCATCACTCTGAGGCCAGGGGCTCAGTTGCTGATTCCCTGCCTGTTGCTCTCCCTGTGTCCAGCTCTCTGATTCAGCATTAAAGGGATGATAGAGATACTGAAGTCTCCAAAATTTTCTTCTCGTCTGTGCTCATGACAGTGAACCCCAGCCCGGGATGGTTGCACAACAGTTAGAAATGAACCTTCATTTCCAGCAGGATAGGGACAATGACTCTGTAATTTCAGTCGAAGAGAATGGCAGTCATGTCTGCAAAAGCTTTTACAGCTGCAGCTGTTTTCCTGTCTGGTATTAGACGATTATCCTCGCAGCAGTTTTGCCAGATAAGCAGCCACCGCCACAAGAGGCACTTTTCTTTTGTCCATGTGAAGGTTTTGTATAGATGCTTTGTTTTCTTGCCTTCCCTGATGAGGTTGAATATGTTGGAATCTCCATACCTCATAATATTTACTGTCTTGTCCCTAAAGCTTGGGGCCTGTGTTTGTGAGGTTTTCCCAGGTGAGTTTTATTATGTGAATTCAGTCTGACTCATCTCTTAGCAAAGGCTGTGAAAAGCCTTTGGAATTCCTAAGATCAGGTTGTTTACTGAAGAGGGATGAACTCAAATGATGCTTCTAGAAAGGCTGAGGCAGAGGACAGGCGACAGAGGATAATGGAAAAGAAATGAACCAGCATCCCCTGAGCACCTACAATATGCTTTGCATGAGGACTGGTATTTAAAGATGCTATCTCATTTAATCTTTCCAAAAACTCTTGAAGAGCTCGCCCACTTTTCAAATTGGGAAATTGAAAGAAACTAAAATAATGTAACCAGTAACTAGCAAATTCATAATTCAAAATCAAACTCAATCCAGTCTGACCTTTTTTGGTCTCTCACACTACCTCTTCCTCTGTTCATTTGTAAAGTGTAGGGTGTTTGTGCCTGTGGTGCCAACAAAGGCACAGAGCAAGTTCTGGATGATTCTGAGCAGATGGGTCAAGGAGGAGTCCTGGAGCCCTCGGTGGCTTTTTCAGGCTTTTATTGCATCATTATATCAGAGGCAACCAGGTACATGGCAGGCAGGGGTGCTGGAGGGCCAGGAGGCTGGCAGGCCTAGCCCCAGGTGCATCTTCGCTCTCTGGGCTCTTTAGCCTCTGCTTTCTCTCCTGTTCTTCTCTGCCGGTGTCCTCCTGACACCGCCCTTAAATGCCCCTGTCTAAGCCCAGGTGTGCTCACTTGCGCATGCCCACTGAGACACGCGTGCAAGGACCTCAGGTGTCCAATCATCACACCAGTAGTGGGAGGTCAGAAAAGCCTGACACTTCTCTGACCCTACAGTGAGCCTGTTTATTATATGTATCACTAATCTCTAAGGCATGCTGTGTGTACCTGTTGACCAATTTATTTTTTAAATTAAAAACATTTTTTTGCATAAGATGTGGAGATTAGGCCAGAAGTTGGCACATGAGAAAATTCACCAGAGACAGAGTGGGGAGCAGAACAGGCTGATCAAGTGAAATACACTGCTGAGGGGAGCAGCAGGCAAGACAGGAGAGGTCTGCTGTGCCATATGGGTCAGCTCCCCGGCCTGGGATGGAACTTAGGCTGTTGCAATGGGTCTTCAGGGTGCTAGCACTGAGCATTAATCCCTAGGCCACCAGGGAGGACCTGTGACCAATTGAAAAGGCAAAATGAAATCCTGAATTAATCTTCCACACAGTCTAAGAGCAATTCATGAATACATATTCATCATAATATTCATGTATAAAGAAACAAGTAAAATTTTTGAACTGTTTGGTATTATATATTGAAAATACATGTGAATCTCCACTTACTACTATTGTCCTTATTATGACAAAGAAACAACAGTCCTATCCATTTCTTTGTTCTATAAGGTGGAACATGCTTAAATTTCACATACAAGAGCAAAGTATATGTAAGAACCTGGATGCAGTGAGCTAGACTCCCTTGGTTTGAGTCCCACCTCTTCTAGCCATGGGCAAGTAGCAGCAGTTTCATCAACTGTAAGATGAAGATGATAACAGGATGCTTATTTCAGTTGCTGGGGGCATTTCGTGAATTGGGGTTTGATGCCTAGAACAGAGCCAGGTGCGTGGTAAGTACTCAGGAAATGCAGGCTATTTTATTTATTTATTTTTTAAAGATTTATTTATGCATACAAGCACTGGGGTACAGGTCAGAGGTGTGGGAGGGGGGGGTGAGAGGATTCACCAGAGAGCAGGGAGCAGAACAGGCAGATCAACAGAAGTACACTGCTGAGGGAGCAGTGGGCACAGCAGGAGAGGTCTGCCGCGCCATGTGGGTCCCCTCCCTGGCCGGCAGCAGGGATCAAACTGGTGCTGCAGTGGCTACAGTTTGCTTCATAGTGTGTTGCTTAACCCACTGTGCCACCAGGGAGGCCCTATTTTATTTCCTTTAAAGGTGAAGTAGGAGGTCTGTAGTTCAGTGATTTGCCTGGCCCCATGTGGTTGGTGGCATAGTTGGTGCAGACACCTACTTTTCCCCTTCTCAGTGCTAGGCTCTGTGGTGACATTCAGAGCTGCAAAGTGCAGGAATATTTCCTCTACTATTGCCCCTGTTCCAAATAAGTTACAGTGGCTATTCTGTGCCATGAATGTCCACTCTCGACATTCATAGTGACAACTTACTGATCCAATGCCATGATGGATTCCAGGCTTCGTACTCTGTTGCTGAAACAGCAGTCAGTCTTGTGCTACCATGCCCTAACCCAGTGACTTCCAGCAAGCCAAAGATGTTAACAGGCTCTACCAGGTCCTCAAACCTGTATTCCAAATCCAAAAAGTTCTCAAATCTGAGAGATTTTTTATAGCTCATGTGATGGTAAAACTTTGGTAACAAAACCCCTGAACTGGCTTAGGCTATTTATTGTCTGTGTATATCCCTCATGGTGCTTGTGTTTGTGTAGCTGACAACAGATGTACTGATGTTTTTGCCTACAGGGCACTGCCCCAGATCTCAGTGGGGATACCTAATTAATCTGGGTCTTGGCAAGAAGAGCTGGAGGCACTCAGCTCAGGTGAATAATGAGAATTTAGTCAAGGGTCTGTGTGTAAAGGTGCAGGTGGGTAAAGGAGCAGTAGGGATGATGTAGGAGGGGCCTAGGAGGCATTGTTACTGGAATCCAGAAAGAGCACTTGGAGAGGACTGCAGTCAGAAACTGTTGCTCTTGGTAAAAGGAGCCAGTTTGCAGCAAAAGAGCAGAGAAACCTAGGAAATAACGCTCAACCTGGGTTTTTCTCCTTTTTGGTAGCTTTTTACCTAATGCCAGAGGCAAGGGAGCACAGAGATGGAGACCATAAGGTGAACCACCTGGGCACCAAGCAGGGCAGTGAGGATGACAGGTGGCTCTAGAGGACAAAAGGCAAATATCCTGCATATTGTGTTCTATGATATCGTATGCATTGTCATCTTTGTTAAACTCAAACTCCCTCCAATTGAGTAGCAAATCTGCCATGTCTTTCTGGTAACATCTGACAAGCATTCCTTTTATTTGCACTCTTACTGTCTTTGTTCTCAAGGCACATTACCTAGGTGATGGCAATCTCCTCTTTACATAGGTTGCTTTTGATCATTTTCCTCTTAAGCATCCCCTACCACCCTAAAGCCTTGGTAACAGTGATATTCTTAAAACACAGGACCTCCCGTTTGCAAAAGCTGTCAATTGTAACCTAGTTGACTCAAAATAAAGTCTAAGATCCTTAAATAGGTTCTCATTAACGTATTCACCTATTTTGATTCCCTAGTACTTTTCCTCTTTATTATATACCAGCCTGTCCTGCACGCCTACTTTACCTTTGCTTCTACCTGCCATTTTTGTCTGGAGTCCTTAGTGCCCTCTACCTAACCATACAAAGCCTTCTTAGGTGTTCCTAATTCAAAGTAACCTCTCCTGTCCTCCTTCGGAAATTGTTTCTACTTATGTCACCAGTGCCATATAGTGAAAGAACAGTCAGCCAAACTGTGGACCATGTGCCCATGTCCATGTAGCTAATAGGTAGTTGTTTCCGCTGAGACCAGAAGGGAACAAAGCAAAACCTTCTCAAAGCAAAACCCACAAGAGCAGGACAGTTTTGAAATGAAAATATTTGCTAACCCAGAATTTTATTGCATTACTATTTCTCAACAAAATAATGTCTTTTCCTAAATTGTAAGTTACTGGAAGGACTAATTTTTTATTTCCCAAAGGTCATAGTGCTCTGCAGAGTAGACAATAAGGGATATATGGAATCAAGAAAGAATATATGTTGAATGAATACAGAAGTTAGTGAGTGAATCAATGAATAAGATAGTACTCTTTCGTGCAGTAATTCCAATTTTCAGGAGAACCAAGGAATTATAAATGATTTTAAAGTCTATATGGTACTGCAAATTTTTTAGAAAGTTGCACATGTATGACTATTTCTCAAATATAGGTGTAAGCTGTTGACAATAATGCAACTCATAAAAATTCCCTTGACCCCCATGATCAAGTTTAATTTTCAGACAAGTTGAAAGCAATTATTTGTTTATTTGATCAGGATTGGGAGGAGGGCAGAGATACAGGAATAAGCTAATTGTGACTCTGAGGGTGATGAGGGAAGTTGTCTGCTTGATGTGAGAGGGGCACCTGACCAAAAGGAAATCAAGGTTTTGTAACTTGGCTAAGTAAATAGCAGTGCAATATGGTGCATCAATTTTTGATGTGGATGCTTTACACGAGAGTGTCACATTTTCTTTCTGACCAAAATGTTTAGATTTTAGACCTGGTTCTTCTCAGTGGGGTTCCCCTCCGAGGCAGGTTTCACCTCCCCCTAGCCACCCTCCACCGTCCCTCTTCATTGCCCTGCCTCCGGCTCTTGCAGCCAGGCAGGAAAAGTTCTTAGCTTTGGGATAAGGAACAAAAAAAAAAGCAAGAAGAACTTAACTAGAGCAGCTGCCAGAGCCCTAAGAATCTCCACCGGTTTCCAGTTTCCTAGAAACAGGGATTCAGTCCCTGCCCCCACCTCCATCCTCCCCGCCCCCAAGTGGGGCTCGTGGGTGTGCCTTTCAATCTATGCTAATAGGGCTGCCCGGCGGGCGGGGCCGGCTTCCCCTGACAGCCCCGAGAGAGCCCCTAGGAGCCGCCGGGCCATGCCTTCCCGCTGGTGACCGAGTCTGGTGCGCTGGTCCATGCGGGTCCCCGCCTTTGTTCTCCGGCCCAAGCGGAGACATGCGCGGCTGACGATGGAAGTGGAGGACTCGGGCGGCGTGGTGCTGACTGCTTACCACTCCTACGCTCCCTCGCAGCCACCCAGCGCCGAGCCCCGCTGCGCTCCTCGAGCCACCGCCAGCCACCCGGCCAGCAGGTACTGACCGCAGACATTTCCTGGGCTTGGGGTTCCGTCTTGTCGCTGTGTTTTCTGCCAGGGCATACGACCACCACCATCACTTGATTGTTATTTCAAGTTTCAGAATTGTAGTGGAGTCCGTCAGTGAGCCTGCTGTTCTTTGTATTGTCATTGATTGGAAGTGGGAAGTGCTTGAAGTCAGTCTTCGAGGCAAAAGGCAGTGAGTGACTAGCAGTTTAGCAGTGGAGTGCGGCTCTCCATACAGCTTGAAGAGACATAGGCATATGCTTCATTTCTGCCAGAAGGGCCAGTTGAAGTACTGGAGAAGTAAAAAAAAAAAAAATAAACTGAAAGACGAGCAGAAAAGGACTAAGTTAAAATGCGTTATCCTGAGTTTCTTTTGTAACTGCATGCCACCTTAGCTAAAATTACAGGAGAGATGCTCTAAAAAGTAAATCTCAGTAGACTTTTAAAAACAAACTTATGTCTACATTTTAAAAACCCTTTCAGTTGTATAAATATATTGTATCACCGTTTTATTGCTAATGTTAACTCCACTGTAAATGCAGTTTTAATCTAATTTGGGGTCAGAAGAGGTCTATATCTTACTATGTGCATTTTAGATAAAACACGGATCCATGTTAAATTACTCTGTTCATCTATTTGATGAAATTCAAGGCGAAGGAGAATTCTGTTGACTAAACTAAAAATGTTAGAATCTCACCAACTTTCCCTGGGTAGAAAAAAAATATTACAATAATAAGTGAAATGCTTTGATGACTGGGAAGCTTTTTATTTGTTTAAGTGTGACTACTATCTGTTATAGATCCTTTGATGAATGGTTTTCTTTATAAGTGAAGAGTTTGAGTGACGTACTTTTTTGGATCAAGTTTATTTTCACTGTTTTCCCCACATTTTTATCTTCAATTAACTGGTAATGATTACTTCTGTTTCTTATTTTAATTGATTCGTGAGGCTTTCAACAGATTGTAACTTTATTTCAAGGAATATCCTTTTGGCTGGTAGCCATGAGAGGAACCAACTGTATTGGCATGAGGTCTATATTAGGCTTGACTAACAAAGAAAATATTGTTTCTTCCAAAACAGCAGGTTGAGTGAAATCTACTTTTTATGCAAAGACAATGACAAAATAACATTTTTCTTCCTGTTTTAGGACTTGAGCACATTATTTTCAATGCTACTTGATACAGGCTTGCATTTAACTTTAGGATATTTTCTAAGCATATTCATTATTTATAATTTTTCATATTATGAGTAATTAACTAGATTGGTGATTTACTGAGATGCAAACTCCAGGTTTGTGCATTTTTAGATGGTTCTGGTCACTGTCTTGTCTTTAACTTTCAGCAGCTGTCCAGAGCAAAAGCCAGACTGTACCATTTGGGCTACCCGAAACTGCATCCATTTCCAAACAAACCAGAAGTTCCATTACCTCAGCACGTGGTCTGGTGAAATAATAATACATGAGAGCAAATACATGAGGGCAAAAGCATTTTGTGTCATAGCTAGTGTTTTACTATTGGTTTGCCTGTGAGTTTTATGGTGCTGCAAGTTTGCATATTTAGGTATTTCTCCTCTATAGGAACCTTTGTGCCAGTTACCCTGTGATGCAGGAGATAGATGACTTTTACCCTCCTACAACTAAATCACTAAAGAATAGCTTAATTCCTTGGTTCTCAGTAACAACTATCAAAAAAAAAAAAAAGTTCCTGAACTTATAAGGAGCCAGGGGGCACCATAAATCATGAGTCAGATAACAGAAATAATCAGGCCCAAGTTATTAACCTTTGACTCACTAACTATTGATCAATGTGTCCTTTCAAGCCAGGAAGCAAGATCATATTGTTCTATTTATAAAGAAAGCACTCTCTCTTTCGAGAATACCCTCTCCTTTAAATTACTTACATATGTGTAACATATTTGTGGAGCAGTGACCAGCATGGTTCTAGGCAGCATGGACTATTGTATCTGACTTTCATCATTTCTTTTGCCCTTGATATCATGGTTCAATTCAAAGCAAACCAACTCCTTATTTTCTAAACCTCCACTCCATCTGACTTTGTTTTGATTTTTTTGCAGGGGCTATTTCTTCTCCACTAAAATGTCCAAATGCCCTCAGTTAAGCACATATTCTCTCTCCTGCCCTTCCCCCTTATTTTCTCTTTCCCCTCCCTCCCTCAACCCCTCACCCCTCTCTTACATACCCCCTTCCTTCTCCCTGTCCCAGCTTCTTCTCTCCCTCCCTGAACATAAAGTGGCAGGATTTTTAATGGCAGTCAACCTATTTGCAATTACTATGTGCCAGCAACACATTAGGCATTAGGGATACAAAAATGAATGAGCAAAAAGTACCTGCCTTGAGCTCTTTACCTTTTAGACCAATAGGATTTTGGGGAAAAAACTTGGAATAAGTGACAAAAGAGCCTTCAGATATAAAACTGGACTTCTAGCTTCCTATAAACAATAATTGGAAAGATCCAGTAACTCAGGCCTCAGCTGCTGCCTCCAGCACTGATTAAAGCTGAGTAATAGGTTCTTCATTATGCTTCACTCTGTGCTGATCAAAATTAAAACTAGTAGCCATTGCATTTTTTTTAGATTTCCCCACTTCATTCAAATTAGTAGCCAGGATAAAGTATACTGACACTCAAACTTGGGATCAGATTATGCATATCTGACACCATTTACTACCATGTGGCCTTGGGCAACTTGTTTTACCTGTTTAGAATAGTGTCAGACATCAAGGGGACATACATGTTAATTGTATTATCACTTTTGATCAGTTGTTTTTGATATAAAGGAGAAAGTAAAATATTTTTGTACCTACCTCCAAAAGTTACTCATGAGGAAAAAGAGTCAAGAGTTAAAAGTATTTGTTGGGAGAAGGGAACGTACACTGTTATTTCACAAATATTCTGTATTTTCATTCTATTTTAAAGGATGAAGGATTATTACTTCTCAGTACTGTTAAGTAACTGATCGGAGTTGTGTTTATAATTATGTGATTTTTAGAGCCTAATCTTGTAGACCCTAATTCAGAATTCAGAGTAAAAATGTAGACATTCAGACAAAATAATTTCACTTGCAAAATGACAGTTAGCTGAAGATAAAACTGGGTAACTTGTTTTTCAAAGATTTTTTAACTTATATTCAAGTAACATATATAACATTTTTCTATGAAGGTATAGTATGAAATGGCCATGCGTATTTCTGATGTTTATCTCATTGTACCATAAACTTCCTTAGAGAAGACAAAAATAGAAAAGGAAAAGAACCAATTCTTCCTCAAAAACAAATATAGAAGCTAACCAAGGTTATCCTGGAAATTCTATAAATCTACAGCAGTGTTAAAACTTTTTTAAAGGGGATATTGTTTCCTAATGTAACTAACATGGAAATGATTTGATTAAAGTGGAGTAAATGATGATTAGGGATTTTTTATTTTGTGGAAAAGACTAAATTTAACAACTCTATTGACCTTATCTATTGGTACTGTGGATTGAAATTAATTAAAATGACATTTACTTCAATGTGCCAAAGTTGTTTTATGTAGGTCTATGTGAATTTATGGATACATGGAATAAATATGGATACATCAAATACTGGGGTTCACTTTTCAAATACTAGGTTCACTTTTCTAAGAGGATTCAGAAATGGAAATAGAATTTTAATGAGAAAATGATATATTTATAGGTCATGCAATGGGTGAAATGAGTTGGGGTCTAGTTACCTTTTATTGTGGGGTGCCTGCTGAGTGTAGGTGTACCATGTGGGGGTACTGTTGAAAACATCTGGTGTGTTTTCTTTTTTGTGTTGTTTTGGGTCAAATATTTGGTCAGTTGCTCTGATCATTTTTAACTTAGTTTTCCCTGAATAGTAATCCTTAATATGACCACAAAAATTCATGGGGGTTAAGGTGTTGTAAAATCACACACTTTGTGTGTGTGTGTGTGTGTGTGAAATTTTCGACTACGGTAAAATTTCAAGAATAGTATAGATGCTATGTAATCTTAACTAGCTTTTCCTAATGTTAGTATTTTGCATAACCATAGATCTGTTATCAAAGCAAAAAAAATATTCACACTGGTCTAACTATTAATGTTAACTGAAGACTTTATCCTAAGTTCATTTTTCCATTATAATTGAAATTTTTTTATTGTAAAATTGAATCCAGGATGTCACATTAAGTTTTAATCATGACTCCCAAATCTTCCCCAACATTTGACAGAATGACTTTGTCTTTTATGACCTTGGCACTTTTGGCATAAGAATTTCCTCAGTTTGGATTGAGCTAATGTTTCTCATGATTAGATTGTCGTCGTATGATGATGTTGAACATTCCATAGATTGATGTCAGCTCCTCAGTGTGTAACATCAGTACTGTCTTGATGTTGATGTTATTAAACTCTGATCTCCTGGTTAAGGTGGTTATCTGTCATGTCAGACTTCCTACTGTCAAGCTTCCATTTCACCCTTTGTAATTAATAAATATCTTGGAGGAGATATTTTGAGACTGCAATAGTAGTCTTAATATTTGTCTTAAATATCTGGGTATTCTCAAACTTTACTGACTTTAGCACCCGAGGGATCTTGAAGTTAAATATTACCATGGTATTAGAATGGTGATTTTTCTACTTTTGACTTTTTAAAACATAATCTAAAATCCACATTTACTGTTTTCTCTGGTTGTATCATTTTTATCTCATTGACTTTTAAAAGGCCAAGGAAACAAATAGATACCAATAGTGATTTAATTTATTATTTTCATGATGTTGTGACAAGTATGTTAAATTGCTTTTATTTTATCTTGTCTGAGTTGATGAAACCTGTAAACTCCCTAATTTTCGAAGTCCGATTCTTGGAAGCAAAATTTTAATATAAACTTAAGAGAAAATTAATTAGAAATTAACTGTTGCATTAAGAGAGGTAGTTGTTAAATTTCACTTTGCCTGGAAAGTATTACTGAGGCAGTCAGGCCTTCCATATTTTTCCCCCATATTTTTTTAAACCATTTTTGTATCTGATGGAAAACATTTCCCCTTCACTGGTGTAACTGAGTAGTATCTGAACATGTGCAAATGTATTAGAACTAAAGTCAACATTTCAATTTGCTACATGTAATCAGACATTTTTCATTTCATCCTTCAACCAAACTTTCATTTCTTACATGCTCTGTTTTCTCAATGTATCAATTCCAGCAAAGACTAAAAGTAAAATGTTATGTGGCAAAGCAAAGGAAGGGAATAAAATGTTTCTCAGAAGAACATTTTTAGAAACAAAGTGTATCTGTGCAATAAACTTTGTTTTGTTTTTAAGTCTCTTGGAATGAAAATACAAAGTCTTGCATACTCTTTATTAAATAGCATAGAAATTAACCTTTTCTCAGTGGATATTATCAAGATGGTATGACTTACAGCGCTGTAGCACAAATACCTATTGAAATGTGTAAATTGGTTTGCTTTAATAGTAGAATGCATGTTTTGACATTTTTTTGTTATTTAAGTATTATTTATTGTTATTTTCCCTGTACTTTTAGGCAGCCCTAAGTGTCTTTAACACTTCTGTTCTTTCTAATGCTTTTAAAAACATGCTTTGTAGTTTACTTTTGATTAGAAAATCAGTTTTCTCAGCACTGAAAATGCTATTCAAAGGACCAAAATGCACAATCTAACAAAAGATTTTGAAAACATTCCTTTCTGTTTGAGAGTTTTTTTGACTAGCTTCCAGTTTTCTTACTGTGTTCTAGATGCATTTAGTGAATTTTACACAATGCATCATTCTTTATCACATGAAGTCCTTGTATCCATTTCTTCATGGTTATTGGAGAATGTGCATCAAAACAAAGTAAGAATGTTGTGTCCAAAATCTTCAACTTACTTTATTCTTTAAAATAGGAACTAAAGAAAATAGTAGATGGTTTACTATATATTTGTCTTAAATATCTGGGGTGTGTGACACATTCTTTGACTATCAAAAGTGTTATGTCACTGTAATAAATGAATGTTATAGATAAAACTATCCTTGCAGTAGTCATTAAGTACCAGGATAATTCCAAGTGTGGGAGAATATGAACTAAGTATCACTTAGGAAACCAGCTGCTGTGTCTCATGTTACCCTTAAAAACTAATTAAACCTATGCATTCCATTTCTGATCCCTTACGTGAATAGAGAGGGCCGCACACAAATATACAAAACAGGAAGGAGCAACTGGAAACTTAACAGAGTGATATGAGTTGTCAAACACTTGAAATGTTTTTGTACATTTATTTCTAAGTTGTGACTGGTTCTTTATGTGCAAGAAGTAAATCTCTACATCTATTTTAAAAGTTTTACCACAAAAGTCAAATGTACAGTGAAGGATGTCTTGTCATGCTTTTGCACGTTTTTATTGGAAACATACTTAAAAATGTCAACATTCGAGTTATTGTTTTTAAGCAAACTTTTTAATTCAAATATTTACTTATGGGAAAGTAGCTCTATTTATATTTGTTTTAAGCATTATTACATTGTTGCAATTTATGTCTCCATTTTAGTAATAATATTGGATAAAACAAATGTTTCTTTCACACAGTAGCCAAAAACAAACTTGTTCCTGGTTAGAACTAAACTTGTATTTAAGTGGCAGGAGATGAAAAGCAAAACGAGAATATAAACATAGTCAAAGAAATAAGAACTAAACTTCTTTGATGAAGATTTCCTAGACAATAATAGCCAGAAGAGTTGTTACTTCACTTGATAACAATCACTTAATAATTAATCATCCATTGTTCTATGATGTCAATTCTTTTTTTAAAAGGCCTAGTTTTATTGACAGTTAACTGAACTTGACATAATCCTTAAACAGTCCAATAACATAGAAACTGAGGCATAGGAAAGTAGCCCGAAGTCACACATAGAAGTCATTATTTCAGCCAGGATTCTAACCCAGTTTTTCCCAAACTAGACCTTTTAACCTGTTACTTGAATCTTGAAATATTATTATTTTTCTCCTCAATTTGATTATAAGTTTATTGAGTACAGAGATGGTAATTTTCACATAGTAGATATTATAAAGGCTTGATTTGGGTTTAGTCTTTGTTTTTATACTCATGTCTATCCCGTTACAATGTAAAAATATGGAATGAGTTAAATATGAATAGATATAGTTTGAGAAATTTTATTATCACTTGAAGGTAGTGCATAAGATGATTTAAAAAAAAAAGCTGTATTATTGCCCTTCATGCACTCTTACTTAGGTAATATTTAAAGTAGACAGAATGTTCTAGAGAAGTCATTCAACTTGACCAAGAAACAGATCCAGGCAATCAGTTTGGAAAATCTTCCCAAAGCTTTTTTTCAGGCAAAAGATAGGGAAAGCACTTTTAATCTTTTAATCCTTGGTTTATGATCTCAGTAACTAGAGCTTAGAATTTTTCATTTTTGTTTAATGAACTGCTTTCTTTACTAAGGAAGACTAATGTTGGTGAAACATTTTTTGCTTCATGTTTTTGCAAAAGGATTTATAATATAAGAATTCTCAATTCAAGCTGAGAAATTTTGCTCCCTGAGAATTAATGGGACCTTTTTCTTGTCTCTCCCAATATTCAGTCAAGTTTTCACTTAACCCGATTTGAAGTAAACCAAGGGATTACGTCAGGTGTTGGACCTTGTTTTGTGAAGATAGGTTCTATTCTAAATCTTGGTCAAAATTTTAGGGTGGTAACTTGTAGCAATATGGACCTCTGAGCCATCCCAGTTCTCACTGAACCAAAGACAGCTCCTATCCATCTGTGTGGCCAAGGATAATACTGACCTTAGGATTTCTATTTAGAAAATTAATCTGTGGCCCTTCGTAGTCTGAACTTGAATGTTGTGGGGAACCTTCTTGGATCTTCAGAATCAGAATGACCTTTAGCTACTGGTCACTTACTTATTTTTCAAGGTATTGATTTGGATGAACTTTAGTTCCTAGGGCATTGGAACTAGAGAATGGACAGCCATTTTAGTTATGTACATAAACAGTGGCCCGGGCTCCTCTGCTAACAGTCATGTTAGGAGTCTGTTCTCATAGTTCTGAGCTGGCCGGGGAGTTCAAAGTTTGTTGGTAATAGGAACTAAGAATCATGAAGGAGCAGTCATGAGTGAAGACTGTGAAAAACAATCAATTTCTGTGGTATAATTGGGAAGCAAAATGTGGAAGTGCCTCACCAAGTACCTCAGAAGGAGAAACCAGCTTGTTGAGTCACACTTTGAATTCTTCTGCTGACCTTGGGTCATCTGCTCTCATTACCATTGTACCAAGTAAGGTCCAAGATGTGCTTGGAGAGCAGTCAAACCAACAGCAAGGAAAATGTGGAGGAGGGAAAACTAGCTTTTTCGTTAGGAAACATGAAGAGTATAGAACTAGAGACAGGTGGTAATGATTTATGCGAATGGCATTTCCTTAGTTTCCTTTCAAACACTATTACAAATACCTGTGCACGTTATCTCATTAAGTCTAAGTTGGAGAATCTCTAAAACACACTCACCACCGCTTTTCATTGGCATCTTAAAGAAAAACATTTGCTGACCTCAATATAATAGACAATTAAAGGGGGGAAAAGAGCTGACTGTAAGTTTCCGCAGTTTCTGTTTTGAAAAACAGAGGATGCCTGGCCCCTGTGATTTTTAACATACCATAACTTTTCTCCTCCTCATTTATAATGCTCAGTGATTACGAGGTCGACTTGGCAACTGTTTTTTAAAATCTAAATTGTGCTTAGTTGCAGAAAACTCCACTCTGGAGGATTCCTACCTCCTCCAGTTGCTGGAAGCATGTAATTGGAAAAAGCAGGCCGTGCTCTCCCTGTCTAAAGCTGTGTCATCCTTTGTGGAACAATGAGTCAACACCAGCTAAAACAACATGAGTCACTGCTTAGAAGCAGCTCGAATGAGGCCGATTCCGATTATACCAGTCCTAAACAAACACGATACTCCTTTTATCTAGACTCTTAAAAAGCTCTTACTATAGGAGTTAAGAAATTAGCACCAGTTCTCATTAGAGTTTGTGGAAATACTTTGCTACTCAGAGAGCTTTTTCTGAATGTGTCTTAAGAAGGGAATTTCTTCAGTTAGTCAACTTTACCTTGGTTTCTTTCTTTTTTTTTTTTTTCCCATTCTTCCCCACTGCTGGCCCAACTCATAGCTGATTCAGATCATCACTATTTCAATATGGTTTCAAGTGTTATTGGATTAAAAGCCATAAGATTAAAATTATATTCTTATAACTGCTTATTCTGTTCTGGGGTCCCCCATTGACTTTATCCCCGGGATTACAAAATATGGTTTTAAGGAGGACCATGACTTGAAGCAGAGAAATAAAAAAAGGCTAATGCCATTGTTCAAGTAAGATGAAGAGAACCTAGACTAGTGTTTGGGAACACAGATGAACAGGAGTAATGGATTTTGTGTGGAAAATAAGCAATGAAGTTGGTATGATTTGGTGATGCAGGAAAGCATAACTTGGGTTTCTGTCTTGAGTGTTATTAACTGAAATCGAACTGTGATGGATGAGTGGATTATGAATGGGGAGCTGATGAGTTTAACATGAAATTTTGAGTTTCAGGTTCCTGTGAGATAGCTATAAGTGTTTATGCCCAGCAGACTGTTAGCTATACAAGTTGGAATGTTGGGAAGGAGATCAAGACTGAAAGACCTACACTCTTTTTTCATGGGCTATTTCAGCAATTTGGACATAGTTAAAACTGGGGTTGACTGACATCTGTCTGGAGAGAATAGAGTGCCTATTGAGACCAGTAGTGGAACTAAACAGCAGTGCTTCTTATAGAAGAACAGGGCCTTGGGAGCCTTTGGTAATCTATCAGCGAAGTCTTTTAAAATCTGAGCATCCCTTCCTCTGTGAAGTCTTCCTTGACTGCCTCCCACCTCACTTCCATTTATGTGCCTTCTCCACCTAACCCATTCTCTAGTATTGCGTTTATCTTTCTGCTTATTAGTAGTTCTTAGCTGACTTCTTTATAGACCATGAGTTTGTTCATGTGTAGGACCATGTTTTATTCATCTCAGTATCCCTAACCTTATACAATACCAAACATACATATGCTGAGTGGGTAATTGAACAGCTCATTAAGTTGTAATAAATGCAGCAGTGATAATAGCAAAGGTATTAATGATGATGTTTTCATAATTTGCTATTATTTTTGATCCTAGAAATCTTGGATTACTTATGTTACTTATGCTGTTGTCATTTTTACTATTTCCATTCCCAGAATCTATTAAATTAGCCTTTTTTTCCCACAGGGAAACACAGACTTTGGGTAAATACTATAAGGAATAATTTTAAAAAATCAAAACTGGCAACAATTGGAAATTATACTCTCAGCCTGCCTTGACAGATAAAACTGAGAGAAGTATGGCGAGAAGGTAAATAGACCATTCTTTTACAGATTAAATTTTGTTTAAGGGTTATTTTCATTCAAAATAGAAGACTTTGAACACTAATTCTTAGGATAAAAGTGAAGGGGAATGTATACTGAGCCGTGATGTGCCCATGCGATGTTACTGAGCTGAGACTATAAAAAAGGTCAGTGGGTGGCTTTTCAGTGAGGATAGAGGGACACATTAATAGGCAATGTCAGCTACATCTGAAGTGCAGCTCCTTAAGGGCAGAAACTGTTTCTCTCTGTGTCTCTAACATTAACCTGCTGGCCCAGGCTGAACACTCAATTCAGCCTTTGAAAGGTTGAAAGAATGATTGAGAGAAAATGAATGAATGCTCTGTGGGGGAGCAGAGAAGGTCTGACTAGCACTGGGTGTTGGGTTGGTGAGAGAGAGAGAGAGTTAAAGAAAGCTTATCAGAGGATTTAATAATTACATTTAGTCTTACAGAATGAGCAGAAGGGGGATGGGAGTGAGGAGAGTGTTTTTGGCACAAGAACTAGTCAGAGCAAAAGGCACAGCAGCATGAAACCACAGTTGCTGGTATGGTTGAGACCAGGTAACATGAGACTGGGAGGGAGGGTAGAGGCCACTTACTAAACTTTTTGGCTGAAATGATTAGGGTCAGACAGAATTCAGTTACATGCCAAATTTCTTCATTTGGGTAATGAGACAGTTTCATTAGTTGACCTATAAAGTCTCTTCTAACATTTAACTTTTATTTTTCTCTGTTCTGTTATTAAATTAGAAGTGAAGGTAATTAGATAACTCTCGTGTTTTAAACAAAACGTGGTTTCAGACCTGTACTAATTGTATAATAGCACCTTTACCCTTCTCATTTAGTTTATTTACTTGATCTCTCAGGTACTTATGCTGTCCGTGCAATAAACATGAATTATTACCTAATTTTAGTATATTCAACTGCTCTAATACAGTTAAGTTTATTGCAATCAAGCTATACAAGACTAATATATAACTAAGATGTTTGTTTTCAGCTTTTCTCTTAAAGAAGACAGCTTGTCCAGGAGGCAGAACTGATTTTTTTAGGGGATTATAAATTGGTAGCCCAATTAATAAGAGTGTTAAATATTTAAGAATGCCATGACATTTTTATTAATTGTTTAAATTCAAAGGGCATGTTAGCTAACAATTTAATGTTTGAAAGATAACTTTAATTCACATATATGCTAACTTTAATACTTCAATTATATTGGTATAAAATTAGAATACAATTTAAATGAAGCAGAGATTTCTAAGGGACAGGTAAACACAATGTCAAATATTTTCTCTGTTTTTTTAATGGTTTAGCAAAGCACACACCATACATACAACTAAGGAATTTAATTTTGCTCACTTCCTCATTTTCTGCTCTTAAAATTTTAGCTGAATGAATAGGTCCCCAAACTGAGATATTTTATTACATATTGTGCATATGCCTATGAAGAAAATGGGCTTAGAAACTTGATCAGAATCCTGCCTCTAAGAAACCCTTTCTCCTTTCTTGTTGCCTGTATATGGCAGTGATCCTAAAGATCCAAAGAACAAATTTTAAAAATCCTTTAATAATAGTCACTTTTTTAAAAAATTGAAGTATATGCAATATAAAGTGCACTTAAACTTTTGTAAGGTAGCTATAACTACTTTTCAAAATAAGATATACAATATTTTCATCATTCAAGAAATTCCTTTATGCCCCCTCTTCTCCAGTTACCTTTTCCTACTAGCTTCTGACTTCCATCACTGTGGATTAGTATTGCCTATTCTTGGAAGTTGTATAAATAATACAATATATGTATTATTTTATGTTTACCTTCCTTTACTCAAAGAATGGCTTTTGAGATTTAAGCACATCGTTTCGTCAAAACTGAAAATAGTAAAGCATTCATTCATTCCATTCTATGAAAGAATCATAATTTAAAAAGTTATTTCTTTAGAACTCTTAAAGAGCTTATGGCCAAATGATCTATCGATCAATCCATCTACCCGTCTATCTATCTCTATCTAACAACTGATATAAACTAGTTTACATACTTGAAGTAGCGGGCTTAATAGAAGTCATAACCATATGTTAGTATCCTAGTGGTTCAGCCAAAGGCCCGACAGTCTTCAGACTTCACCTTCATTAGAGACATACATAGCTCTTATCCCGAGTATGGCTCATGATCAGATGACCAAGTTTCCTAGTGTTGTACGCCAGAAGGATACAGGACAGGTGGAGAGAGAACACTTTAACCCAACTCTCATGAAACTCTGACCCCTGCAAGCATTTGGGTAACTCCATGAAGGCAAGAATGTTGCTAAAAATGGAACAGATTTCGGAGGTCATCTCAAACTTGGTGAGCAGCAGCTAAGCCGTGACTACTAGTGTTATGGAATGCTACTGATTTGTTTTGGGAGAGTGGGAAATGAGATTCAGTTGCTGGTTTCAGCCCTTTTGGAATGATGCCACCCCTAGAATTCTCGACATACCCAAGCATGATTGGACCTCAAAATCAATAAGTATTTAATTAAATGAGCCATTTATTGCATTTGTACCTACTGTGGGAAAGTGTTTTAACTTCAGATATCTTTTCCCCTCTTGGTATTAGGTTGAATTTATTTAAAACTAGATTACAAGTCTTACTCTGAGTGTGTATGGTACGTCCTGTCCTGTCTTTTAATTGAGAATTTGCATTCTTTACTCAAAGATATTCAAATGAAAGCAAAAGTGTATATTTTGTATTTTCTTGTTACTTCTAGCTTGGGGATCTGAGTTGTATTTTTACAGACAGAATTAAAAAAATATTTTTATTATGTAGTTTTTAGCTTTTTCAAGTCATGGCACTCTCCGAGAATCTAGTAAAAGCTGTAGATGCTGTGAAAAGCTCACAAATACATGAGTCTGAATTTTCATGCATTTGTAGATGATTCACAGGCCACAGATTAAGAAGATGTTGGTCAAATTACTATTTAAAATTTTCTTTTCCCCTTCCTTTCTGGTTATCTTCATTTATAGCTTCATGGTCATTTTATATACCTGGAGAAAATGCTCTTATATTAAGAGTATTTCTGTAGTACCTAGAGAGTAGCTTTGAACAAGTTCAGTGTAAAAACCTTACTTGTAAAAACCCTTCTCCAAGGGACAGGCTGGCAAGTCTGCTGTGTTGAAGCTGCCACTGTTTTGTCTTCCTGTAATTAGGATGCTTCTGAGTGGCACTGCCCTGATGGGTGATGTGACGGGTATTTCTAGTTGATGTGAGAAAGCTGACAGTGTAGAGACTGGGACTGCCCTGGGCTCACCAGATAATACTGTATGAGTAGGACATTTTCATTCTCAGAGTGAAAAATGTTGGTTGACAGCATTTGGGGAGGTCAGGGCACAAGAAGATACTGAATTTTAGCCACTTTTCAGGGAGGGCATTGAGTAAATGGAAGCCTTTCAGTGTTTCACACATGAAGGATGGCAATTGTATAATTGTTGCCTAGTAGGAAGACCTGGGAAGTTAATCCTTTTTGATCCTCATGCCCACAATGTATGGCCTGTTTTCTAAGTGGGAGTTTGCTTGATGTTTCTAGAGCTTTCCTTGGATCCCCATGCAGGTAGGTGTGTCATCTGCCCATGAGATCAACCGTCCCTGGTCTTGTGAGCCAAACCAGAGAGAAAAATATTCATGCAAATGAAGCCCTTCTGATAGTAGGGGTCAGGCTTCCAGCGCATCTCTGACTCACTAATCATAACAGGACAAGGTGTTTGCGCCAAAAGTCAATTGGAGCAAACAACTGATCTTGTATGTTTATATATTATCCACTCAGTTCCAGTATACAGAAAGTAAGGATTCAAGGAAAGTTAGCTGAAATCATGAATAGCAAATTAGTAACCTAATTCTGTAGGGAAGTTAGAAATGTAAAAGCCAAACAAATGTTGCTCTCTCCTACAAACTTTCACCAGTAACATTTTCTGAGAGACTACTGAACTGGACAGATAGATCGCCTTACTCTTTCTGCCTTGATTCCATACAATTTTCAATCAGTTTAGAACATGTGAAGTCCTAAGGGCCCTTTGAAAATATCCAACCCTATTTTTTCAGTGAGGAAACTAAGACGTTAAGCACTTGAAACGTTCAGTATTCTAACATCTCTATACCTTTTTTATGGGAAGGACGCATCATCATATTTTCTCATATAATCATCTTGTTCCTTTGCATACAATGTTCCCATCCAAATACAGGGTTTTGTGGTACTGTCTGACATTCATAGTTTTAAGACTGACTCCTTCAGCCCTTAGAAGAAAACTCACATTCACATTATCCTGTCCTTTGAAAAAGGGTATTTTAATGCTGGAAGGCATTATTTTGCACTGACATGCTATTCTTACATAGTAGCTAAAACATAGGTCGCGTCAAAGATATGCCCTCAGTGTGCACTCAAAGTCCAGAGAGGACCTCAGGAGGTCCTCTTCAGAATGTTATTCAAAGAAATTATTATCTATTTTTCCACCAAAGTTACTTAGATGTAATTGATGTAGAGCAGTATGTAAGTGTAAGGTGCAGAACGTAATGGCTAGACTTAAGATTGCCATATTATGTTTAGTTACTATCCATCATTGCACAGAGATACCAAAAAGGGCAGGTTTTGTTTTTTTTTTTTTTTAATTTCTGATACTCTTCAGCTTAGTTATCACTTCTGGGTTTCTTTTTTTTTTTTTTTAAAGGATTTTTTTAAATTTAAATTTTATTTTTTTAAAGATTTATTTATGCATACAAGCACTGGGGTACGGGCCAGAGGTGTGGGGGGGTGAGAGGATTCACCACAGACAGAGCAGGGAGCAGAACAGGCAGATCAACAGAAGTACACTGCTGAGGAGAGCAGCGGGCACAGCAGGAGAGGTCTGCCACACCATGTGGGTCCCCTCCCTGGCCGGCAGCAGGGATCAAACTGGTGCTGCAGTGGCTGCGGTCTGCTTCATAGTGCGTTGCTTAACCCACTGCGCCACCAGGGAGGCCCAACTTCTGGGTTTCTGCCTTGTGTCCTGGACTTTTCTTTTAGAGAAAGCAACTTGAATTCACTATGTTCTTGAAACTCTCCTGCCCTCATCTCTGAGTCTGCATGCGTGCTAATAGTAGTGGCATTTACTGAGTACTTCCTATAAAGCAAGCATGGGTCGTAGTGCTTACATGTATTAAAACCCAAGGGTTTTACTTATGAAAGAGAAGTATCATTTTGTTTTTCATTTTATAGGTTTGGAAATAGACTCAGAGGGAAAGGAATTTGCCTAAATGAAATAGAGCATCTTCACTTCAAAAACGATGCTGCTTTTTTATGTTTAAACCATGTAGGATATAGAGAACATACAGAGCCTGAGTTACCTCCTGCGCCATACCCCCTTTCTGCACATCCTATTTCTCTTGCCTTAAGTCTTTTCCCTTTGTCCTAGACTTCATGTGGTTAAATCCTACTGTCTTTGGGGATCCGTTCACAGGTTACATTGTTTAGAGAGCCTGCCCTTTCTTTTCTGAATCTGGCTCCAGTTTATCTTTTTTGTGCTTTCAATGAATCCTGGATGTAGTTTAATTTTCTTAGTGACAGTCGTGATGTCACTTCTCTGTCACTGCTCCCACACTGAACTACAGCACTGCCTAAGAGCTGCAGCCATGGCTTATCTTTATGAATCTCAGTACCCAGGGGCTTACCCTGTAAATGTTTATGGAAGGAGGGGAGGGGGCGATATAAGACTTTGTCCCCCCCAAAACTGGAAAAGTAAAATATCACAAGATAGTTTCTTCCATTAAGAAATAGAAAATGATGGGTCTCCCTGGTGGTGCAGTGGATTAAGCAACGCACTATGAAGCAAACCGCAGCCACTGCAGCACGAGTTCGATCCCTGCTGCTGGCCAGGGAGGGGACCCACATGGCGCGGCAGACCTCTCCTGTTGTGCCTGCTGCTCCCCTCAGCAGTGTGCTTCCATTGATCTGCCTGTTCTGCTCCCTGCTCTGTCTGTGGTGAATCCTCTCACCCCCCCACACCTCTGGCCTGTACCCCAGTGTTTGTATGCGTAAAGAAATAAATCTTTTAAAAAAATAGAAATAGAAAATGATATATTGAAGAGACACAGAGAAATGCTAATCAGGGCCAGCTTCCTCATGCTAGCTTACTAATATTTTTACTTTATTAGATTTTATTACTTGTAAAGGGGAAAAAAATTCTCTGGTTGGTGAAAAAGAAAGGAAGTGCTTTTGTTTTTAAACTATAAAACTGGAGTTTCCATGACCTCATAGTGAGGCAATGATAATGTCTTCTGTTAAAGCACAGCATCTAATTTAGGGCTCAGTAACTTGGGATGATTCAGTGGATATAAGCGAATGTAGTTTTAAAGACTGGAAAATCATGGCCGTGAGGATTATACATAGAAATTGAGATTGTTGGGGCTGGAGCATAGACAGGCAGAATGAGCTTTTTGAGCTGATTCAGCAAGAAGAAATATTATCCACTGGTGGCCCACACATGCTCTGCTGGGGTATGTGAGTGTATACTGGTTCTCCAGCACCACTACCAGACCCAGTAAGCTCACAGGCAGCGGCATTATAGACTCCAAAACACTATAATGCTGTGTCTTTGTAACTGTGTAAACCATAACATTTGCTATTTAATTTTCCCTTCTACCTTTAGTTTGACTTTCTGCCCGAGAAATTCTCTAGGGTTATGAAGTTAATTTGGTAATTGTAAAAACAAGAAGCCTATTTTCCTATTGTAAAAAATAGCCAAGTTCCTTCCATTTTGAAGACATGCCTATAAGATTAAAATTCCAGGCATCTGGGAACTCCAGCTTCATAATAGTGTTTAATTAGAAAGGAAAGAGAACAAGATTTATAGAACAGACCAATTTGATTATATTTTAACTATTAAACTTTCAGTGTGGTCATTATTATATGCTTTTAATTGACATCAAACTAGAGTAAGAATTTAATTTTAGGTCCCTCTACAAGTTGGCCAGTGCCTGTTTACCTTTAATAAACTAATAAGATTTCTACTCAGTCATGCTTTTCGCTAATCCTCATTACTACTTTTGGAAGGAAAACATGAATAGGACCAAATGGAATTCTTTCTTTGACTAAGTTCAAAAACCAGACTTTCTGGAACTGTTTGAAGTGAATATGAGCTTTATTTTAAATTATTGGGTCGTCAAACCCAGATCCAAACAATGAAGTAGAATGGACCTTCCTGTCTGTTCCGACCTGTCCTGATTGCGTCACTGGCATCACAAGTCAATAAATTTAACATATGAGCTCTCTCTTAATGCTCTCATTCTAACTTGGTCTCTCACCATCTTTTCTGTCTACATCTGAGACCATTTGTGTCTTTATTTAACATAGACCTCATGCAATGTAACAAAGGTTCCAGGCTCAGCAAAGCCAGTTGCTAAATCTACTTCAGCCATTGCACAAAGAGAAGTATCCAAACAGAAAGGGCGGCTATGAAATGGATTCTGGAAACGTCTTTTCAGGTACAAGGTTAGTTGTTAACCTGGAATTGCCATGTGATGACATGACAGGCTTTGCTTCCTCTCAGCTCAAGAGCGTAGACTAGTAACAATGAAGCCACTTGTTCCTCTCAATACTTCTTCATCTAGTCACAACTCGGGAATGCACAGGTTAGGTTGCTAAGAAACCTGTCTCACCAAGTTCTGTTTTTTTTTTTTCCCCTATGGTCATGATCATTCTATATGCTTTTCTCTTGACTCACTGACTGGTGATGACTTTTTTTCTGTTAATGCTATATATACTACATGTTGGAGTATTAGATGAGATAAAAATAGACCCTTAAGTAAGGAATTTATAATATCTGGTGCCCAGTCAAAATGGCCCTTAAGAGGGATTATTATTGTTATTTTTTTTTTTCAGTTTGATCAAGTCACATTGTTTTATGTCCTCGTTAATATTTTGACAGTGTAGGATTTCTCCCCTCAGGTGTGCTCTCCCGCTACCAAAACACCCATTCTCTTCCACCATAGTCCACTGTGTTCTATCCATCAGTGGCCCCCTTCTGACCCTTCCCCCTCCCCCTTGGGATACTTCAGATTTTTGATAAGTTTTCAAGGATTGGTTTTGGTGTTTGTCTTGGACCCTTTGTTTGGTTTCTCTATATTCTAAATAAAAGTGACACTGTCCAGTATTTATCTTACTCCTTCTGGCTAATTTGCTTAGTATAACCGCTCCATTTTTATTCATGCTGTGACAAATGGCAAGATGTAATCTTTTTGATCGCTGAATAGTATTCCATTGTATACATACACATCATGATCCATTCATCTGTTTATGGACACATAGGTTGTTTCCATATGTTGGCTATTATGAGAGTAGTGCTTCACTGAAGTAGCAGGGGTGCAGGTTTTCTTTCAAATTAGTATTTTTGCATTCTTTGGGGAGATACCTAGGAATGGAATTGCTAGGTAATGTGGCAGATCCAGTTTTAATCTTTTGAGGAACCTCCATACTTCCTTCCCTTGGGCCTGGACCAGTTTATATTCCATCAGCAGTGTAAGAGGTTTCTTTTTTCCCCACATGATCACCAGCACTTGTTTCTGGTATTTTTAATATAGGCTATTCCCACTGTTGTGAGGTGGTATCTCATTGTGGTTTTGATTTGCATTTCTCTGATGGTAAGTGATGAACATTTTTTCATGTGCCGGTTGGCCATCTGCATGTCGTCTTTGGAGAAGTGCCTGTTTAGCTCTTCTGCCCATTTTTTATTTGTTATTTTATTGGGTTGTTTTCTTTTTGTTGAGTTGTATGAGCTCTTTGTAGATCTTTGATATCAGTTCTTTGTGAGATGGATGGTGTGCAAATATTTTTGCTCATTCAGTAGGGTTCTCTTTGTTTTGGTTACTGTCTCTTTTAGGGGAGCCTTTTAATTTTTTATATTCTCTTTTGTTTTCATGAATAGTGTTTTTTTTTTTTTAAATGAAGGAGCTCTTGAAAGAGACTGTTAAGCATTTTCCATGTAACACTGCAATTGCAAAACTTAAAAATAGTAATTTGATATTAGAGTCACTGCTCAGATCTAATTAAAAATAAATTCCTTTCAAATTAACCTTTTAAAATAGTTTTTTTAAAATATTCTCATTTTACATAAGATGATAACAAGTCCTGTATTTTTTGTGAGACCAAACAGAGATCAACTATATTTTTCCCTTCTCTGTCCTCTGTCTATATTTGTGATTCATGGAGTCAGAGCCTTCTTATGACTTACCTTGTATCATACAAATACAATTTTAGTTGATTTTACAAATGCAGAAAGCAGTTGGAAGAACTAGGTACAAATAATGTAAAAAACCGCATGTACTATGAGATTAACCTTTACAAATAATAAAATGAATATCTAAAATTAAATCAACTTTGGATAAATCAAATGGGATGAATAGCGAAATCTTATTTTTGTTGGTATTTTTTAGATTTTCCCAGAGACTTTGCTATTGCTATTGTAGTAGAGTTTCATCTTGAAACATTTTACCCCAAACATACTAATTTTTCTCTTAGTAAAATGTGGCCTCTGCCAATAAAAGATGAAGAGATTGCTGAAAATCTTATAGGGGTCTAATTGTAAAGGTGTCACATGGAGCCATACTCATGTTCTATGATTAAGATTTGGTAAAATTCTGGTCTGTATTAGAGAACGTGTACTTAGTCTACAGATACCCAATGCTCTTAAAGTATGTGATACAGTTGATTCTCTGCAGTGATTTAGTCTTTGTTCTTGATGTATGCTTATCTTAAATAAGAACATTTTCACAAGGGAACAGATAATGGAAGAAATGACTGTAACATTATTATAGAATGGAATATATAATTTTTAAGCTGTAATTACTTTACTTTTATCTTTAATGAAATTCCCTTCTTCCTATTAAATGTGATTTTGAGCTCTTTCTACACTTTCTCTCAAACAGGTATCATATGCCCATGCAACTTTTGTAGAGAACCCTTTAATGATATGTCATTACCATAGTGAAATTATGCCTATCTTTGCATAACTGAGACCATTTAGATTTGCTAAACCATGGTCATAGAAGGCACATTCTAGGAAAATTAAAGATGAATGCAATTCTATGTAAGGTAAAATAATTAGCATGTTTAAATACTGAGATCTGAAGAGAATATTAACAGAAGTTTTAAGTCATAAGCAGAATACGATAGGTGCCCCAGCAACTGGTAGCTGTCTCCTTTATACCAGTTCATGACTGCTTTGGTGCCAGTGACAGACTGTACCTTTCAAAATCTATAAACAAGCAGACTGAGATAAAAGTAAAGCAGTAAATTCCAGTGATTTAGAGTATATGTAAATTGATTTTTTTACAGAAGGAGGGCAGGAATTTCCTCCTTTCCTTCTGCAGGACAACTTGCCAAGGACAAGCGGTTTGGTGAAGCAATATGGTAAATGAAGCCCAGGAACTGACAAGCTTAATTCTGAGTGTTCCAAGTGGACTATACTTTCAAGGGGATGGATGAATTAGATTCCAAGGCCAAGGAGGTCAGGGAGTTTGTGTAAGGGGACCAGAAGAAAGGAAATTTTCAGAAAAAATTATAAAATGATAAGGAGAGAGGACAAGGGCAAGGATAATAAATGTTGGCGGGGATGTGGAGAAAAAGGAACTCTCTTACACTGCTGGTGGGAATGCAAGATGGTCCAACCATTATGGAAAGCAGTATGGCGGTTCCT
>JAGFMF010011493.1:3995341-4055360 GCA_019455555.1 Galemys pyrenaicus
GATCTGCCTGTTCTGCTCCCAGCTCTCTGTGGTGAATCCTCTCACCACCCCCACACCTCTGGCCTGTACCCCAGTGCTTGTATGCATAAATAAATAAATAAATTAAAAAAAAAAAAAAGCTATGACAGAGAAACTAAGCTCTCATACCCAGTTGCAAAGTTCTCCTACTAAAAAATTACTTGATTTAAATTTTATCCAGAAGCTAAAGCTTCCCATCTAGTTTTAAAGATAGTGTCCTACAGTCAAAATTTTGGTCACAGGTGGATGATTCTTTTCTCAAGCAATTCATTAAGATTGTGATCAGAAGCAACAAGAAGGCTGTGCAAGCTGTGGGCTGTTTTCTAGGAGAGGGACTTCAAAACATGATCAGGAATTTGAGGGGCTTAAGAGGAACTTGTGATCAAAAGATTTGCAGTCACACAAAGAATTCAGTATCTGAAAAATGAAATGTAGTCTTCTTTGAAATGGAATTATACCCTAATTACACACACCTATGTAAGCTCAAGCAAACAAAACCACCTGTTTTGGAGAACTGCAGTGAATAGTTAAGTTTTTAAAACATCTTTAAGCATTCAGTAACTTTGAAAGTTTGATGGCAGTGAATTTGCAAATATTATTTATATCTTTTAACTAAATTCTTTGCAGTTTTTAGTCTGTGATTAAAAGCAAAAATAGTATAATTCATGGGAGAACGTTCAGGACAAGACCCTCTTGTCCTAAAAATAAGACTAATCTGCACCTTGCCAAGAAATTCTTAGATCCAAGTAAGACACAAATTCAGAATTCAGCAAGGTCAATATAAATTGTATAGTACAGGGCCTCCCTGGTGGCGCAGTGGGTTGAGCAACGCACTATGAAGCAGACCTCAGCCACTGCAGCACGAGTTCGATCCCTGCCGCCGGCCAGGGGGGGACCCACATGGCGCGGCAGACCTCTCCTGCTGTGCCCGCTGCTCCCCTCAGCAGTGTACTTCTGTTGATCTGCCTGTTCTGCTCCCCGCTCTGTCTGTGGTGAATCCTCTCACCCCCCCGACACCTCTGGCCTGTACCCCAGTGCTTGTATGCATAAATAAATAAATCTTTAAAAAAAAATTGTATAGTACAATTAACATATAGTAAGATCTTGAAAGTTAAGTGAAAAACAGTTATTTTAGAAGAGTTTTTAAAACTACTAATAAAATTTATTTCATTGATATTTCTGTGGTTTTAAAAAACATTCAAAACATTTTCTAAAGTCACTTTTAGTTCCTTAGTGATGTGAATGATTCCTAACATAAAAAAAGATTACTTTGATAAAACGATGATTAGCATTGACTTATCATTTGTTATTTTCCAATGCTTCTCTCCATTTATTTTAAGCTACTGCAGTAGGGTTTTTCCCTTTAAAACCTCTCTCACTACCACTTTTATCTTCTAATCTTTAATTTACATAAAGTACTTTGTTACTCTTAGTCTGAGTCAAATTTCTTCAAAAGGTTGCAACACTGATTCATTTCACATTACTGATTTTACCTGAATGTAATTCAAGGGTGTAGGTCCTATATAGACATAACAGGGGTCCTTTTGTAACAGGGTGGTCCCCGTAGAACCCATTTAGAGAAGGCAGGTTTGGGGGTTCTGAAGGTGCTCCTCTCCCTGCCCTATAACACTTTGAATACAGGAAAATGACTCGTGAGATTGTACTCATTTCTCTATAAAAACTTTTTTCTCCCCAAGTTAAGTTGTTTGGGGGGAAGTTCATGTAGATGTACACTGTTTGCTACAAGATCAACCCAAACAAATATGCCATATCAGAGGTCAAGAACCTATGGGAATCTAGGAGTGCTGGAGTGGGAGGCCCATGGGGTCATGGCCAGGTTATATTATCTTATAAACTTATAAGATAAGCTTCCTTATCTGTGGAATGGTATATGGTAATATGTGTAGCACGCACCTTATAAGCTTATAAGATACACTTCCTTATCTGGCATATGGTAATATGTGTAGCATACACCACTCTGTGTTGTATAGTGAGGGTTTGATAGGCAGTAGGTACTATCAATAAAAAGTCTACTGGCGGTTCATTTTGATTTTGTCATTGTACCTCATCATCTTCCTTACCCATTTGATGGTAACATGGAAATTGTTCTTTTCCTTTCTATGCTTTATCAGTCATCAAGTCTACTGATTAGTATTCCTGACCATGTCAGTTCCTATAATCCCTTGACTTGCCTCAGACCTTCAGAATCTCTCACTTTTTTTTTTTTAAAGATTTATTTATTTATGCATACAAGCACTGGGGTACAGGCCAGAGGTGTGGGGGTGGTGAGAGAATCCACCAGACAGAGCAGGACACAGAANAGGCAGATTGACAGAAACACACTGCTGAGGGGAGCAGTGGGCGAGGCAGGAGAGGTCTGCTACGCCATGTGGGTCACCTTCCTGGCCGGCGGCAGGGATCGAACTCGTGCTGCAGTGGCTGCGGTTCGCTTCATAGTGCGTTGCTTAACCCACTGCGCCACCAGGGCGGGCCCAGAATCTCTCACTTTTCTTATTTCAGAGACCTCCTAGGTGTTCGCTCTCCCTCCAAATATCCTTATATTGCAGACGGGAGTTTTCCTAAAATGGAGTTCAGTCATGCCACACTCCCTGTGTTAAATTCTACATGGTTTTCATTTCCCTTAGAATAAACTACATGTGCTTGATACTTAAACTGTCTTAAAAGGCCTTACGAGCCTGATTTGCCTCTGCTTCATTCTGTAGTTCAACTCTTGGTTTCCTCCTTTAAAATCTTTACTGCAAAAGGGTTTACTTTCACCCATTTCTCTTTGACTTACTGTTCTGCCACTTAGAGTTCATACATGTTATCCCTTCTGTGAGAGAAGGCTCCTGTGCCTCTCCCTGCCTCCAACGTAGTTGTGGGCTGCACTGTGTTCCACCAAAATTATATCTTGAAGGCCTAACTCCCAGTATCTCAGAACTTGACTGTATTTGAAGATAAGGTCTTTAAAGAGGTGATTCAGTTAAAATGGGGTCCTACGTGTTGGCCTTACTTTGGTTTGATCGATCTTACAAGAGGAAATTAGGGTACCTACTGGCACAGAGGGAAGGCTGTGTGAAGACAGAGCGAGAATATGAACATCTTCAAGCCAAGAAGGAGACCTCATAATGAAATCAAACCTGCTGAGAGTTGATCTTGGACTTCTAACTTCTAGCCTCTGAGAAAATTAATTTCTATGTTTATGTGCCCCAGGCTGTGTTACATTTATGGCAGCCCTAGCACTTAATATGTCCACAGTGAATCCACACCCATTCTTCAGGACTGAGCTCAGAACTCACTTTATCCAGACTGGATAGGCCAAAGTGCCCTTCCATATGACATAAGCACACCAAATGCATTGACCATTCATTGTGGGCCAGGCTCTGTTCACAACACATTGCCTCATGTTACCCTACTTAATTCTCTCAATAACTGTGGGAGATTGTTTTAAATCCTAAATTTACCAATCAGGAAACCTGGGTAAAGAGGACTTGCTAGTCAGTGCAATCCCAGTCTCTTTCCCTTGTTCTTATTTGTCAAACTGGAATTTTCTACTACACAAGTAGTAGAGTTTGTCTCCATAGTAGCTTTATTTATCTTATTGTTACAGGGTAACCCTGATATAAATTGGGTTTGCCTGACTCTGTTTTTACTTGTGTGCCTGAAAGACATTTATAATAAGTTTTAACTGCAGGCACATACAATAAAGGTTAATAAGGGTTTTATTTATAAAAGAAGGGGAGATAAAGTAATGAATAACACAAAGCGAAGAGAGGGAGACAAATTTATAAATGTTTTACCAGTTTTTTTGAGCCGGAACCCAACAGCATGCTGAGAGCTGGTTCTAAACTAAGAGAGCCCACCAGGGCCCACATATCTGGTTTTATACTAAGCCTGACGGCTTAGCTCCACTCTCAGGTCTCAGTGATCCACTCTTTGATGATGACCTTATAGGATTTGTAGATTTTGGATATTGTTGGTTTGGAGTGGGGGTTGGATTTTATAAACCTATCTGTGTAATTTATTTAGGATGACCTTTCCCTCTAACATTATCATAACATCCAACATTATTTCAAATACTTGCTTAATTTTCTTCTCTAGAAGTACCACAACATTTGTATGGATTATCCCTGCCCACTCATTAGCCAGAGTCTAGCACAGGGTGTGGCCCACAAAGATGTGAATGCTCCCAGTATTGGGTGCTCTCTCAGAGCTGAGGCAAGTGACAGGTGGAAGCGATTTTGCCTGGTCTGCAGGTCAGGAAGAAGAACAGCAATGTGGCTGAGTAGAGAGGGGGAAAGCGTGGCCAGAGGATATGGTGAACACAGACCTCTTAGTTCTCTCCCTTATTTCCCACACCCCTGCATTGCTTGCATTTATTCGGGGTCTGGGAAGAGAAGTATTAAAATAGACAAGTTACTATCAATAAATATTATAGATCCATTTTATATTCCTACATCTGTCTCTTGGCTGTTTGGTTCAGTTGAACTTTAAGTACAGTTTTCTTCAGAAATTTAGGGTATGGATAATAAAATTAATTCTATACAGTTTAATATATCCATGAATTTACTGAAAGAATCCTTATAGGCATAAAAGAATAAGACTGAATGGTTTCAATGAAAGACAAACAGCTTATTATTGAATTGATGCTAGGAAAAAATAATGCAAGTTGGCATGTTTTATAGAATTTCAAGCCACTTCCTACAATCTAGGGCCTATTAATACTCAATTCATAGATTCACGTCCAGATTCCAGGCATCCAATTAGAGTTGGGCCAGGCAAGAATTAAAATTTTAATTTCAAGGAAACTTATATTCAATTTCTTGGTAAATGTTTATTAAGCACACTTAATGTGTGCCAGACACTGGGGATATGAAGATAATGCAATCACTGCTCCCAGATGGCTTCTGTTTAATAGAAGAGACAGGCATGAGAGCAGATAAATGCAGTGAAGGAGACAGGGGCAAAGGTAGGAATGTGTTTAAGACCTGGAGGACAAAGGAAGAGACAGGAGAGTTTTACAGCCAGTGGACTGAGTTCTGAGAGAGAAACCATTGAAACAGGTACATCACTACTTAGAAATAAAACCAATTATTTCAGCCAATTCTTTTTGCACATTAAATCAAACTTTTCTAAGAAAAAAAAATCATTCTCAAAAGTCATATTCACAAAGTGGACATGGCCATCATACAAGTATATCTACTCTAATTCTAAAGTTCATTTTTATTTTATACTTGTAACTTAGTTTTAATAACTACATTTATTTTGAATCAACATTCAGTAATTCAGTTCCACATTTGCTGAACAGTTACTTTGTGCCAGGGCCTAATGCTGTATTAGGCCCTGGTATACAGAGAAAAATTTCTTGCCTTCCCAGTTCACCAGCTAGTAGGGGCTCATGTATAAGTAATTTAGATTGCAGGTATTAACTGCACCTGAGAATGAATGTTTAGCTCTGAGTTGTGAGGAAGCTTGTAAGATTTTTTTTGGAGATGGTATTATCCAGATAGGAGTTTCAAGTTAGATCGAATGTGGAATTTTAAAAAGAAATGTAGTAAAAACTGAGCATTATATTTTAAATCCCATGTTTGTGGAAGTTTTTCTATATATTTTACCAAATGTATTTAATAATCAGCATGGACTGATCCGTTGTCAGTATGCTGCAACATCTGTGACAGGTATTAGCAGGTCAGACAAGAGAGAGCCCAATTAACTATTTTAAAGGTTTTTATTTACAGTCCTTTAGATGTTCATTTACCAAACTGTATTGCACGTCTATTTTGTATGTAGAATTATGTGAGGTACCAGGATGCCATGGGCTTCAGTTGTAGTGCTTGCTTTCCAGCAGTTTGTTTAACAGCTGTCTTAATATAAATAATATAAAGTATTGTGCATTTATGTACCAGGCAATACTATAAAGGTACACACACATACACGCACTCCTGTAAGATCTACAATGTTAATATAATATAGCTATGACATTGGTACTGTTATTACTCCTGACTGGGGAAACAGACATCATGAAGTCAAATCACTTATCCAAGATTGTATGGTCAGTCAGCAACAGTACTGTTCTTCTAACCAGGGAGCATTACCTCAGAACTCACCCCAGACCATAGTATCTTCTAGCCTCTCAAAGGAAGTAAGTCACCTCTTGCCAAGATGTCCCTGTGAGGTGGGAGAGCCCTCAGGGCAATGTGAATGTGTCCTGAGTTTCAGTCTGATGGATCTTAGGTAGAATTCTGACCTCCCTTCCATTTAGCTGGATGATTTTACCTGTTTTCTATTACTTAACAAACAGGGAGAGCACTTTCTAGGTACATTATCAAAATATAACTTGATGACATGGGGAAAACATCTGTGTTTTACCAAACCTGGGTACTCAAGAAATATTTATTTTTCCCTTTACTCTTTCCACAAATCTTACAGACATCACCCAATGAGTACATTTTCTAGTCAAAGAAAACGCTTGAGCAAGTATGAATTTTCTTGTCTAACCGGTCAAGTTTCTGTAGATAGCTGTAGCCTCCTTTTCTCATTATAAAATTTAGGGGTTGTTTTTAGAATTGATTTCCTTTTTCTCTGGACCAGTGGAAGCCAGACACTTTTCAGTATAACATCTTCTCTCGTGTTACTGTTACTGCAGTTAGTATGCTGTTGCAAGTGTGCTTGCAGTCATGGACTGTGCTACTGTTTTGTTGAAAAGGGTTTTCATCTCGGCAAGTTAACCTGCTGGAAAACTCACAGAACCATATTATTTAACTTCTCTGAGCCTCAGACATTTCAGAAACCTTGCTATGCAATCTGGCCAAATTACTTTACCTGTCTTTGCCTCCATGTCTTCATCGATAAAGTGATGGTACAATCTCATAGGGTGGTACTAAGGGTGTGTTTAGTTAGTACATGTCAGTTACTGAGAGCACGAATCAGCACCTTATAAATGGCTAACGTTCTTTACTAGTATCTCACGATTTTCACCCTGGCATGACATCTTGATTGTGTATCTTCCTATGAATGTGTAGGTAGATTATGATTTGGCTTCCTAATGTAAGGAAAATAAACACTTGAGAAAGATAAAATTAGTTGCATCTATTAGTGATCACTAATGATCAAAAATGAAACACATACTTGTTACACAAGGCAAATAACTTGTTTGACTTGTAAATGGAGAATCATGCTTGATTTTGTTACTTGTTCTTCCTCGTTGGCTACCTATGTGACTAAATAATAAAGTCTTAGCTCATGAGCTCTATCAATTATTTTCTGTAGGAGAATTACCCAGCACTGTTGTTTATAATCCAAGTCTGGGAACTGTTGAAAATGGGCAATAAAATTAAGCTTTAATAGAAGTACAGCATAACAGCAGCAGCCACCCTGTGACTTAATGCCCTCACTGTGCAGCTGAGTTAATAATCAGTGGCACATAACAGCTTATAGTCAAAGCAGGCTGTTCATAGCTTACTGTAAACAAGAACTATTTGCTGGTTTCAGAGCACATTTCCTCCTTGACAATCAGTTTGCTTCTTTTGTTCCCAGTAATCATCTCGGGAGTGCTTGTGTTACCACGGAAGCTATAGTTTCACTTCCAGACATTTTATTTCAAAAAAAGAGATGGGTTGAGATCTTGTCATGTAAGCCTCTTTAAAAATTTGTTTCTCATTGTTAAGGATAAGGACTGAAAGAAATCCTTCACAAGGCCACACACCTTCTGGTCACATCCACCTCTGCAGCACCATCTGCGTTCTTGACCTGTTTTTTTCAAGTTGTTCAAATGCCCCACATCTTTTCTTGCCCTAATTACCCTGCCTATGATGTTCTTCTGGCTATCTGCCCCCGACCCTCTGCCCCTAGCTGAATCCTGTCCACCTCCTGTTACAGCTTTTCTTCAGTGAAGTCTTCACTTAATGACAGTTATCACCATTTTGTAGTTATAATTTTTATTCTTCCCCTTAGAAGTAATCTTGACGAGGGCAGAGAATGTACCAATCTTTGTTCTGTATATTATCTTTCTCCAAAATCCCCTGGTACTTGGGTTCTTAGAAATCCAGTGGAGATCTTTTCTTATATATCAGCACTAGCCTAAGTCAGAAGAATGTTGTAGGTTGGCAGAGATTCTACTCAGGCCTCCATATACGTGTCTTCTAGCTCCAGTGTTTTTCCCATAACCTCTCTCTGTGCACCTCATCATGTAAAACTTACTGAAAATTTGCATCAGTTATCAGTTATGCTGTGCATATTACTGCTTAATAGAAATAGTGAGAGCAAGAGAATGTGGAAACTAAGTAGTTCCGGATTTCTAAAGAAAGGTACTTTGTAAATAAAAGAATTGTTTTGCATTTAACAATATGGATCATTGCCTCATTGAACCAGACAAGTACAGTATCCTGATACTGAGATAAAATGCTCCACCATTGGCATTTACCTACAAAGAGAAAGTCCATGATTGTATGACTACATTCTGAAATTGGTACTACTACCAGAAGATTCTCATTTGCATAAACACATCCTGCTGATGTCTTGAAACAGCAGGAATGGTGACTAGTTATACCTTGATGTTCAATGAAATAAATAACAACCTCTTTTACCACATTGCTGTTTGTTGAAAGGTCTATGAAATACGGTGTTTTCTCATTTTGCAGGGACCTCGTCATACACACTAGAGGTTGTGTAGTGGTAAATGGGAAGTCACTTAGTTAAAGGTGACTTTAATTTTGGTCAGGAACTAAACCTCAACATGACGTTATGTTTTTCTTTGCATTTGAGTATGTAGCTGTGACTGCTGAGCGTAAATGTGATGACAAAGAACAGTTCCAAGTCAGAAAATATGAACCAGAGATTTAAAGAAACAGATCTAAATTTTGTGTTGGTTTACATAGGTGATGTGAACAAGCCCATTGCAATTTTTTTTTCTTAAATGAGCAAAGTGATCATCATTTCAGTGACTTTATTCACTTCAAGTGAAAATGAAAATTTGAGGGAAACTTGAAAAGGCAGTTAATTTGTGAGCATAAGGGATCTGAGTTGTAAGATAGCTTTCAGGCTATAAAAACTCTTTTTTATTGGCAAATTGGGCATTCAGGTAGACCTCCAGAGTATACTTGAAAAGGAGTCTACTGTATAATCAACTATATAATAAGGAAAACAAGAAAAAAAATCTTAAAAAATGTTTTTAGTCTTCTCATTAAATATATATGAGATATAATTTCTAAATTCAAGGTATACAACATGTTAATTTGATACATTTATATATTATAGTATAATTGCCATTGTAGCAATAATTAGCACATCTATCACATTACATTATTTTTTATTTCAGATGAATTAAATTCTACTCTCTTTGCTAGTTTGATTCTGTACAATGTGAATAATGCAATAATGTGGTAGTACATACATCTCTTCAAAATCCTGTTTTAATTTCCTCTTCAGGTATATGTAGAAGTAGAATTAATGGGGTTTGTATGCTTTGATATTATCTGTTGTGAATTTTTTGAAAGATCTCTGTTATTTTTCATAATGATTGGGGTATTATATTCCCAATAACAGGGTACAAGTGTTCCGTTTTCACCACATCCTTGCCAGTACTTACTGTCTCAACTCTTCTTGATCCAAAATATGTCAGGTGATATCTCATTGTGGCTTTTCTTTGTATTTCTCTAATGACTATTGATATCTTTTCGTATACCTATCAGTCATTTGGATGTCTTCTTTGGGAAAATGTCTAATTCAAATATCCCTTTTAATATCAGATTGCTTTATTATCTGAGTTTGTTACAGGGCAGGGAGAGGGGCACCCTACAATTTCTAAACTTGTTTTTTTTTTTTTTAAATGTGTTTTGCTATTTGCTGCATTAAGAGAAATATATGAGGCTTTTAATGGAAAGGAACTTTAATATAATTAGGGAACAATATAGAAAAAATAAAGAATATAGTTACTAAGCATTTAAAGTTACCTATTTTTTTGAGGGTAAAAGTTTAGTTAAATAGGATTGGCCTAAAGCAAGGCTTAAAAGCCTGCCATAAGTTTAAAGGATTTTTTAGTGGAGATTTATCGAAAAGGGTTAGAAAGAGTCAGACAAATTTGGGAGGAAAAGAGCAAAATTAAAATTGAGATGACAGCTGCCGTTGCTCACTTTTTATGGGTTGTCTACCTACATCGTTTTTAGCTAGTCCAAGATTAAAAAGTGCCGTTTTTTCATGTCCCTCTGCTTCATGTGTCTCCTCCAGGTCTCCTTGCTGCTCTCTATTTTTCTTTTTTCCTTCTGTCTTTCTATTTTCTTTTTCCAGCATTTTTTAATTTCTGTTTAGCTCCACACTACTTAGGGCGGAACTGGGATCCTGGAACTGCCCCTTTTTCTGGGGACCACCCTATTACAAGTTCTTTTTATATTTGTGTATTAACCCTTTATCAGATATGTGATATGCAAAATTGTTTCCCATTCTTCAGGTTGCCTTTTTTTCCCCCCTTTTAAAAAAGATTTATTTATTTATGGATACAAGAACTGGGGTAAAGGCCAGAAGTGTGGGGGGTGAGAAGATTCACCGGAGACAGTGGAGAACAGAACAGGCAGATGGACTGAAATACACTGCTGACGGGAGCAGCGGGCTAGGCAGGAGAGGTCTGCTGTGCCATGTGGGGCCCTTCCCCGCCTGGCAGTAGGGATCGAACTCGTGCCGCAGTGGCTGTCGTTTGCTTCATAGGGTGTTGCTTAATCTGCTGTGCCACCAAGGAGGCCCTGCCTTGTCTTTTTATTGTTTCTTTTGCTGTACAGTCTTTTAAATTTGATGTAGTACTGTTTGTTGATTTTTGTTTTTGATGTCATGTCCAAAACCATTTCTCAAACCAATGTCCAGGAGTCTTATACTACATTTGTTTCTTATAGAAGTTTTACAGAATCAGGTCTTAAGAAAGTAAAGAAGATCTAAACAAAGACATCTTATGTTTAAGGATTGGAAGAATTAATGTTAAAATATTTATATTACCCAAAGCCATCTATCAGTTCAATGCAATCTCCATCAAAATGTCAAAAGCATCATTCACGTTATTCTTCTTCAAACAGAAGAAACCATCCAAACTTTATGTGCAACCATAAAAGGTCCTGAATGGCTCAAGGAATCCTGAAGAAAAAGAACGAAACCGGAGATTCACACTTTTTGATTTCTGTACTGTGGAACTATAGTAATAAAAACATTGGTACTATCACAAAACAGACACACAGATCTGTGAAACAGAATAGAGAACCCAAAATTAAGCTCTTGCATTTATGATCAACTAATATTTGACGAATGAACCAAGAACATCTAATGGGGGAAGAATAGTGTCTCCAATAAATAAATGGTGCTGGGTAAACTGGAGACACATACTAAACAATGAAGTTGACTGCTATCTTACACCACTCACAAAAATTAACTCAAAATGGATCAAAGTAATGCTGATCTTGGCTGTTGGTCACAAAGTAAATTTGACTCACTGTAAAACTGTACTAAGGGAAAATTGAAAACAATAGCAAGGCTTCTACCATGCATGCAAACATGATAAAAAAAAGTGATATCTTCAAACTGTTCTTAATCACAACAAGAATAGCTTATTCTTAAGAGGAACCTAAAGTGCAATGAGAGTTCAGAGGAAGAAGTCTCCTTCCCTCACTGCATTCAAGGTCTGAGATGGCCATAGCATTATGGAATACTGGTCTTCTGGAGCTTAGAGGTTCCACCTTCCTGAGGCTGCAGTCTGTTCTCTGACTAATTGGATCAACCTGAGACTGTTAGAGCCTGCTTCTAACCTTCACTGGAATGCAAATCAATCATGAATTCATGAAAGTTCATTTTGCATCCTATTTCATTAGATTGTATTTTCAATATAGCTAAGTAAAGAATTCACTGTAATATAATTTCTATGCCTGTCAGTTCTAGTCTGCAAACAATTACTGTACTCACTGTGTGTTATGTTATACTCTGACCTGGGGCTAAAAAACTAGTCAACTTAGAAGTCTTAGGTAGTTACAGTGTCCCCTAAGCCTTTTTATTTTATCCCCAGAGATAATTTGACAATGTTTTCAACCAAGACAGCCTGTGTTTTTGAACGTAAACCAAATGAACAGGGGCCTCCCTGGTAACATGGATTTAAGGTGTGGCAATATGGAACTATTGGCAGCCACTACAGCACAAGTTCGATCCTTGGCCAGTAGGGTAACCTACATGGTGCAGCAGACCTCTCCTGTCTCACCCACTGGAAGAAAAATTAATTTAATTGTAGCCATCACTGTCAATCCCCTACTATCATCTATCCTCGTATTAGTCGCATTCTGACTCCCCTAACTAAACACCTACGCAGAAAAATGAAGCCCTTATGAATGTGGATTTGATCCCCTCAGCAGTGTATTTCAGTCAATCTGTCTGTTCTGTTCCCCACTCTGTCTCTGGTGAATCTTCTCACTGCCCCACCCCCCCTACCCCCGCCCAGCACCTTGGGCTTCTACCCCAGTTCCTCTTTGCATAAATAAATAAATCTTTTAAAAAAATGAACAATTTAAATTAGTATCTTCATCTCCAACTAGAGGACTTACAGTAACATTAGAAAAAAATGTGATGGAACACTGATTATTGTTACAGTACTAGGCAGATAGAATGCAAAATGTCATCAGTGGTACTTGATTTGATTTCCTAATATTTTGTTGCAGATTCCCTTGTTTATGTTTATGAATATTGTTGGCCTTTAGGTTTTGTTCTTGTTGTGTCTGATAGGGTTTTGATATTAGGGTTATCCTGGTATCTTAAATGAAATGGGAGAAATTCCCTATACCTTCATTTTCCATGTAAGTTTACTATTGATTCATCCTTAATTGTCTGATAGCACATCGGTGATACTGTCTGGGCCTGGGGTTTTCTTTGTGGATAGGACTTAAATTATGAATTCAGTGTCCTTAATAAATATGGGTAGATTTTATTTCTTCTGATATCATTGATAGTAGTTTGTATATTTTCAATTCTGTACTTCTGTTTATGGATAGAATTTTCTTTTTCCTTTGCATGTCCATGGCATCCTAAATAAACATAAAAAAATTTTTTGCCCCTGCATATTCATGGAGAACTTCAAGAAGTCAGATACCCTGTTAAAGGATTTGCATTCTTAAATTCATTTAATTTCCACCATGACCTATGAGATGGTTTGTATTTTACCAATGAAGAAAACAAATCTTGGAGGGATTAAAAGGTTTGTTCAAGATCACACAGTGTGGAAGTGGCAGAGTCAGAATTTTGGTCTATGTCATTCTCATTTTATGCCCTACACTCTAGGTATCATTTTGTGACTTGACAGTGGATAGAAACCATGTACTCAAAACATCTAGCAGCAGAACCCACAAATGCCCACAGCAAGTTGAGAGGGAGAAAAGAAGAGAATATTTCCTTTATTTCTGATTTAGAAAAAGAAAGAACCTTAAACTCTTAGAATTAACTTCTTTATCAAAGTATATACTAACTTATCATTAAGAGTAATCTTTCAGTGTAACTTTGTTTTACTTACTGTATTCCTATGTAATAATAGCTCCAGGAGCCAGCTGACAGGAAATCAACTGTCCTATAAACAACAGATGGCAAAAAGGGAAAATTCATTATTCTATTGTTCAGTGTACATATCTAGTAATGGCACATTTGGGGATAATGTATTCCTTGATATTTTGCTCCATTTGGTCATGCCTTTATGCTATTTCATGTTTTTTTTTTATGTTTTCTGTAGCATTAGATAAATGTTTATTAAAATAAGATAGAGGAGCGCAAATAATGATATAAATAGTACAAGGCATTGTGCCAGTAATTTGACATTATATAGCCAAATACACAATGATGCCTGGGTTAAGTCTTCGGTAACTGGGGCAGTACACCTCTTCTATAGGGACCAGCTGGCTGGCACATGGAATCCTCAAGAGAGGACTTCAGAGCTCCTGGGTGGTTGCTCCAAGAAGCCTTTTTTAGTGAATGACGAGAAAACTGGACTTTGGATGGTGTTTTCCACAACCTCCCTTCCCTCCTCCCCCAAGTCAAATGTGCATGTTCCTGTGGGCATTTAAGCCCTCTCTGATAACCTAGTAGTTGAACTGGGTAAGCTCCTTGTAGACTGGGATTTGTCAGATCAGAGTCTACCTGTAAGGTAGTCTGCATGCTGGAAGCTCAAAATTTATTTCAAAACTTGTGCAGAACTCGTTAATTAATGAAAAATGCCTCTAGCACTGGGGAAGCTGTGTGAGAGGAGGAGCAGGAGGAAGAATGTGACAGATATCATAGTATCTGAAACTTTGAGTTCAGAAAAACATAAAGAAAAGAGATACTTATTAAGAGCAGTAAAATTCTATTTTTATTGATCACCAGTCTGTTCTTTAGAGATTCTTTTTCACTGGCCAAAAGCTATAGAACTTTCATGTACAATGATTATGAGACACTTCCTCATGTATTGAAACTAAAGTGTCTTTATTCAGAGTAAGTCACATAAAACCTTTTCTATTTTTAACTCTTGCTGAAAAATCCATAGTAGGATAGTTCTTTCTTTAAAGTTGCAGTGGAATACTATTCAGCAATCAAAACTATAAACTCATGCCATTTGTAGCAACATGCATGCAACATTCTGGATGCAGCTAGAAGGGATAATATTCAGTTAAATAAGCAAAAAGGAAAAAGAAAACTACCAAATGGTTCCATTTATAGGAGGAAGAGGAATATAGGGCAACCAAATAAGGGATCAGGAAAAGCATTAACAACAACAATAATAATTACATAGAAATTAATAGGTGAGGGGTGGGGGAAGGGATCCAAACAGGGGAAAGAAGAGCACAAGGGGCTATGGTGCTGGTTCACGGGTGCATTGGTAGGGGAAATTTTATGGGGAATATACAATGATGTAAAAAATATAAATAAAAAAGTAAAGTGGTAGTTGAGAGAGAAGGCAGAGGGGAAGGAGAGATTTGGAAGGTCTCAAGCAAAGCAAGAGAAATCCTTAAAAGTAAAAGGAAATTAGGTTTCATGTGATCTTTTAAGATTCATGATCTTTTGAGATTCACCATCTTTCCTCTTGGTAATTTTATAAAGTGGACAAATATCCACTAAGGTCACTTTCTTCTTTACATATAATGGATTACTGAGCAGCCATCAAATAATTGATTTTCAGTCACTAGCGGCCTGACCTGAACCTAGATTCAGGCAGTAAAGTGAGGGCTCAAAATTAAATCCATTGTTTCAGATCCCTCAGACTATCCTGTTTCCCAGCATGTTATGTTACATTAAACACCAGTGGCTGGATCATTAGAACCACAAGGGACCACACTTCCTTATCCTTCTTGTCTGGGTAATGCTCTTAAAAGAAATCAATGAGTCCTTATCAAATCCCACTGCCACCAAACTGGGACTTTTAAAAGGCAACAAAGGAAAGAGTTTCTATTTTTAATGGATGGATTTCAGGTACATTCTAAACTAAATGAAATTCTTTTTAGTGAATTCCTATCAAATATTGTACCTAATGTCCACACTCTAAGAAGTTTGTACATTAACTATCTTCATGTATTTGAACGTGGTGATTCTACAAAATAGTCATATTTAGCTCAGATGTTTTCAGAGGTGCCAGCTTATTTCAAATTCCATTACATTGTGTTTTTTTCTGGGATGTTGTCTGTAGAAAGAGGTGTTCGTTCACTAATTCAGTGAATATTTGTTGAAGACTTATTGTGCATAGAGATGCTGTTTTTGTCTGAGATTATGCATTTACTTGGCAAATATTTATTGCACCTTAGTATGCGCCAAAAATTGTGCTCAGCGCTGGGAATGTTGTTAAGTCAGCTTTATCAGTGAGTCCTCTGACTCCTCTGCAGCCTCAGTGCCAATGGGGAAATTAGACAATGTATAAGCAGATGTCTACATAATAATTTTAGGGAGAGGAGATGTATTAGTTCTTTTACCCAGCTACTAATGTCTGATATTATAGAACAGCAGCTGGGAAATTGTACACCATAGCATAATGATAGCATGATCTCACTGTTAGGTAGGCCAAAGTATGGGGTTTTTTATAATCATCTATTGCATGTCTTATAATAGCAAAGAAAAATATACATTATTAGTCTCATTCACATGAAGAAACTGAGGCCTAGGGAGATAGGGTGAATTTTTAGGGGGTATCCAGAGAGATCAGGTGAATACTTTGACTTGAAACTAGCAAATGACAAAGGTTTCTCCATATCAAACTCTTGCCTTCTAACCATACATCCCATTTTTTTCCCTCTGCATTGTTACTTGATGTATATTGGATTAACCATCCACCAATTCTTTCCTTTCTACATTCAGATTAAGAATCTCTCAGGAATAAAGGCATTTGCTAAACCATAGATGATGCCTTTTACTTTTAAAGTACTTTTAGAGTAAAATCTCTTAATTTGCCTAGCGGAGGGAAGAAGGAAAGAGAAAACTTTCCAAAAATTGCCTTCGCACAGTGCGTGGGTTTTTATAAACCTCAGCCTTCTTGAGACTGATTACACTTTGCAGTCTTCCTTAGGAAATGGATGAAAATGTGCTTTGGAACACAAACAGGAAGACTCTGAGGCAGCACCTCTTTAAATAGCCACCAAGCAGTGGGAATTCCTTCTGTGCTTAGACGAGAAACTGCACTGCCCTTTGTTTCTCTGGCCCCCGCAGGGCTGGAGGCTGCCTGCTCTCCAGTGCTCTAGGTGGAGGCTGGTTCAGCAGGTGTGGGGGAAGTGAATGTGGGCTGGAGGATGGCTCCCTCACCTCTGTACCATGAGGACACACGGGTTCAAAGGTATTCTGTGCTTCTCCCTTAACAATATCATCCTTGAGACTTTTAGCCTGCTAACAGGTAAGTTTCTGAGTATTTCCTAAATCTAATTTAGGCCACAGACTACTTTCTGCAGATTGGTTCTTTATTTAAAAGAAGAAAGAAGAGAGAAAATAGTTGCTCCAGCTTTTTAAAAAGAACAGTTTGTAGGTGAATGTCCAGGTATACCTTACAGTTTTATTACTAGCTTGTAGAAATATAAAGTTAAGTGATAATGAACTTTAATTTTTTTAACCTTCAAAAAAGATCTTGCTGGAGTATGAATAAGTTTCTCAACCTTAAATACAAAAGGAAAAGTAGATAAGCTCTTTAGCTAATTGAGAAGACTAGTTTAAATGGGATCTTAAGTCATACATAAAAGTGAAGACTTAGGGGTCTCTTGGTTCCAATTCTTGGTTTTGAAGAAGAATCTTTGAACTGTCTAATCCAACTTTCCAGAAAATTATCTATTTTCAGAAACATATGTTGAGGAAGACTCGGTTACCCAAGCAAGTCGTTCCACTCTTTAATGGAATTATTGTATTTCTCTGATCAGGCTACCAAGCTTTTCCTCTTATTTTCAGTGCTGGGACAAAGGGCGCCAACTACAAGTGGCTGTGTTTGTTGGCCTGGTTGTAGAGAAGACAGGTGAGTGGGGAGGGACTTCTCACAATACGCCTGCCCTACAGAAATGTGTTCAACCTGGGAACTTGTGTGAAACTATCTGTTTCTTTTGCTCTTGCCCTAGTCTTCTCCTGCTCCTTCTTTATGTAACTTCTTCTAGAAATATACACCTGTGCTAGAATGTACTCTAGAAGCCATTAGTCTCATTAATAAATAACAAGCAGAGGGGCAACGGCAAGCTACAGAAATGCATGTCTTCCCAGAATGTTTTCCATAATGTGGTTTAATGACTATTTATCTTTTATCTTCACACTTAACTCTTGTCCTTTGAGGGAAGGGGAACTGTTAGGGAGGGCAATTTTGTTTTTTATTTGAATTTTGTTTCCTGTGAATTAGAATAATTTGCTTTAGAGTATAAGTCCTCTTATCTTTTAACTGTGTTTATGGTTTATTGTTTTTAAATTGTTTGACTAATTATTTTGTTATAAAAGTTAGTCTACTTTCACCCCATTGAGGCTTCTTTTCAGATTGTGGTAAGAGAGCTTATTTAAATGAAATATTTATTGTTGGGTTGTATAGTATGGGACAGGTAAGGGATTATAATTATGATTACCATTTAGTTTTATCTCAGATTTTAGAGGGTGGTAAGCAAAACCAAGGTCTATATTAGGAGGTAAATTTCTAGCTTAATGTCTAGGATGTGGCAGTAATGTCTTAATTTGTTAAAAAAAATAATGTAGTACTTATGTGCTTTGGGGATTATGATTACAAAACAGAGACTGTCTTTAGCCTTAAATTGTGTAAGTAATTATATTGAGAAATTGTTTTTTAAGTTCACAACCTACAATCTTGTTTTGGTAGCCCCTGTAGTTCTGTATATAATCACTGTCCCCTGCTCTTCCTCCTTTGTAGGGTCCTATCTTTCACATATTTCGTAAAGCTCCTGTTAAAATCTAAACCAAGGGGCTAATTGAGTAGCAACTGTACTAATCAAAGACAAGTTTAACAAGATAATATTTGTGTTTATATCTAAAAATATAAACAAAGGACTTGATTTTTCTACTCCTAAAGGAAGAAAAAAAAAATCACATGGAAAACAGAACAACATCCTTTACCTAAGCAAGCAGAAATTTTACAGATAAGGAACTCTTTCTGAAGACAATGGGTATAATATAAGACTCTGTTAGCCTGCTATGTAGCCAAGGTTCTGGCAGAAATTTTAGGAAGAAAAATAACAAAATAGGTTAAGATGAGCTGAAAGGAAACCAGTGCCCCTCTGCAATAAGTAGAAAGACAAAGTGAAGTAACAGATTTACTGGAAGACCTCCTACTGACCCCAGTTGAGCTGAGTGCAGGAATGTGTTTCAAAGCCTCTTTAAGACCCCAGAGGTGGTGTTTTGAATCCGTCTTGTTGACTTAAACACAGACCCTGACTTGGGAATTTTCCAAAGCAGCTCTTGCTTTCACAGAAGGTGAAAGCAGCTCAGTCAACATGTGTAGTAGTAGTATAATAAAGGCGTGGGGAAGAAGTTCAGCAGTCTTGAGACAGGATATATCACCTTGCAGCTCTCGCTGAAGGTGTAGTGAGACATAGGAATAAGACCATTCTCAGAGAGATCACACCAAGAACAATTGCTCCAAAGTGCTTATCTTAAACAGAAGGAAGGAGGGATTGAAAAACAGGCAGTTGCTTCTGTGATAGCCCTGTGGATTATTTAAGGGAGAGAAAAAAGCTCTTTTGAGGACTGTTGGGACTACCCAAGTGCTGATTAGGTAGATTCATTGCTGGGTGACTTCAGTGATGAGTGATAGCTCAGGCACCAAACAAACAGTGCTTATCTCTGGTAGCTATGAATATGAATTTAATTCTGCTTTTTTTAGATGTGTTTAAGAAATCACCATGAAGATCTTAACTTTTTCCCTTTCTCTTTAGTTAGACATAGTAAAATAGAACCAGCTACGTAAAGGCTTTTTCCTGCTTGGTAGCAGATTACTCTAGTTTACACTTCCCCTGAATCTAAATCGGTGCTTCATTAGAATCACCGTTTGGGATATGAAAGGGCCATCATTTTGTTCAGAAAGACAGGTCTACAATATTTCAGTTTTTTGTGTATTGAAATGACAGTAAACTTTCAGAAACTTCTGGAATAATTTGATGACAATAGAGATGTGTTCACCATGTTTTACTTCTTGTTCTGTGACTTGGAGAACTCATTGCAAAGAGTGGTCCATAGACTTCCAAAGGAAAACTGGAGATATGGAGGTAATAACCACAGGACAGTCCAGCTTGCTGAAAGCAGGAGTTTATAGGAGGCCTTCGTTGGTTGACCAAGTGCCTCAGCTACAATGTAGGACATCCTCGGGGGCAGTGTGAATGTTTAAGGCAAGGTGCTTTGTAGCAATATTATTAAAATGGGGGTTAACAGAGAGTTCACTTTAAGAATCTTTTAAGATAATAGCAAGTTTTACATTAATTATCTTTCATTTTTTAACCTCAAATTATTCAGTGAGTATGAATCTTCTAGTATATTTCAATTAAAATCCTATAGGATTTTATCACTTGATCCTCTTTGACTGATACTACTATTCTTTTCCCTCCTCCTCCCCTTCCTCTTCTTCTAACAAAACAAACACCCTAAAGCATAATTTATCTTTGAATCAGGCAAGTATATGACTCTCCTTTACCAATAAGAGGTTGTAGTCCCTTAAAACTGTTTCCTAATGTTTGACATAGAAGGAAGCAGAAATCTTTCTTTTTCACAAAGTGGTGTAATACCCAAAGAACAGAGGTGCCTAAGCTGTCAAGATATCTAGTACTAGACATCTGTAAGTTTACTTTTGTTTTTTAACTGTATTAGTCTACTTATTCTGTAGTTTGTCTCTTTCAGAATTAGCCACTTCTGTTTGTGATAAAATCTGTAAGGGATCCAGTAATAGATATTATTATGAACATGATCTTTCCTCACTTCAAATCAGAATTCAGACTTTTGATTTTTGTTTTTTATATCTGAGTTGCAGAAGTCCTCTGTAGAAGTTTTCTGAAGATAATCTTACGCTGTCTAGTAGTCTAGTAACAGGCTCTAGCTTATCCAAGAACACTGTTACAATGTGGAGTTAAATAGCAATTAAAGTAGAAGTCCTTCCCTCAAATGAGTTTAGATGTATTTTATTTTAAGACAACTTATCCACTTTGTTTCCCCCGAAAACAATGTGCCACTTCAAATAAGTCAAGGTCAAAATGAATGAAGAGGTCAAGAGGACTTAAACTCCATTTATCTGTCCTGGTGGTGTATGGATGCACCAACTGCGATGACAAGTGGTAGATCGTGAGTAATCATCAAACTTGTTAATATTTTCCCATTTCTAAACTATCATGAAAGAAAACCATATATAGGGTCACACCATCTTCACAATAGTACAACAGAGCTACCATATTATCTGGATTCGAGTTTTCATCAATAAAGAGTTGGCAATCTTTGAAATTAGCAAAGCTGTGCTTGATTTAGTCAGTAGCCCCTGTCATACAAGGTTTTACTCTTTCTGGTCTGTATTCAAGTTTGCCTTCAATTTATTTCATATGGTCTTTGATGTACTTCTTGTAGGCTTCTTTTTTGAAGCCTTTTTTCCTGCAAGTGATGGTTCATGATAATTTCAACACTGGTAATTACTATGTTTACAGTACCTTCTCCCTTAGGGCCTTCAGGGGAGGTATTTCCTTCAGTGAGGGAGACATCAATGTCACCCTCTGTCCACCAACCAACTTTCCCTTCCCTTCCAGACAGATCCCTTCCTCAACCTTCTGAAGCTTGTAGATGGTAGAAACAGCTCATCCTAACTGTGATGGGGTCCAAGTAGATAATCATGATGGTGGCTGGAGGGACATGATGGCTGTGCTAGCTTAGCAGGAGCTGGAAGTGAGGAGTGCGTGCTGCCGGAGAGGTGCTAGGCACTGGGGGACATTTTGTGAATACTGTTGCAGCCCTTGCAAATGTGTTATTCACAGTTTAGAGGTGAGGAAATTGAGGCATGAGGAGATTGTTTTGCCCAAGTTCATACATTGGGTAAGTGTCAGGGCAAGAATGGGAACCTAAGTTTGTTTGACTCTGAAGTCTGAGCATTTTCACCCCTACAATGCTGAATGAATGACAGAATGTGTTCTCTGTGTTTTTCAGTTTGGAGGTGGTAGGAAGATTGAGGTTATGGTTGGAAGTAGCTTCAGGACTTGGAGCAATCTGGGAAAGATGTTTCTCTTCATTTATGGGGTTCCCAGGTTCTCTATCCTCTAGCCTTTTTACTTCTTTCTCTGACTTAGTCATTTGAAGGAGAAGATAGTGTCTATTCCTCTATATAAATCTTGTTCTTGTGCTTTTGTGTGTGTATGAGCACATGCGTGTGCACATAGGAAGTACTGTTGTGAGTAAAGATGGGAAAGAAATAACATTCCATGAGAACTGATTGATAAGGAATGTGAAAATAAGGAACGTATTAGAGCAAATTATTGTGTGTTCTTAAACCCTAAGTGAATTCACTGTAAAAAGATTACTGAAATCTTTTTACAGAATTGATCAAAATTTATCTTTTAGGAAGCTCCTTGACCACTTTGGGTTTGTAACCTGATTCAACTCAGATTCCATACTCTCTTTCTCCATAAAACACTCTCCCTGCACCACCCCCATCCCCACTCTGATATCTTCTCCAAATTCCTGAAATCTAGGTTATCGTTATCTTCTTTTTCACTCTGTACTCTGCAAGATGAGTATTCTTTTTAAAGGCATTATTTTGTCTCTTTGGGCAGCTCATAATCCCCACTGGATACTGATTGCTTCTTCTATCTCAATAACATTCCCTCCCCCATGGCTAATATAGGGTTGCCCTTTAGTTGTAGTTGATTCAGTGCTTCTGTTATCCTCCCATTAGCTCTGTTTTTCTATTGTGAGTACACACAAATTGTTCTTCCCAAGAGAGTTCTTGAAATGTTTGCAGACTGTGATCATGCTTCCTTGGAGTCTTCTAAATTTCTCCAGTTCTTTCAACATTTTCACACGTGGCACTGCTTCTTCACAGTCTTCCTTCTGTCTGTCCTGCTCTGAATTCGGTTCTGGCAGTCAACATCCTTTTTGAATGTGATGCCCAGAACTGAATTCCAACCCTGTTGCATTTAGGATAATCATTTCCCTTTATGTAGGACACACTTAAGAACCAATTCGTTTTCTTGGCATCTCTGTCAGATTGTTGGCTCATACTGACTTTGTATTTGGCTGAAATCTCTTCATCTTTTCACATGGACTGTACTTATGCTGAGAAGCAGTCATCCTAAACATGTACAGCTGAAGTTTCTGAACTTCATCCTCATTCCTATTAAATTTCATCCTGTTAGTTTCAGGCTATTAGTTCTCCCAATTGAGAATTTCTTGATTTTTTTTTTTTTTTTGCATTTTCATCCAAAATTGTCTATTAGATGAATAAAGAAAATGACCGGAGGAAAAAAAATTCCCAAGCTTTAAACAAATTCTAATAAATTTTCTTAAGGGAAGCTTCTACTCATGTTACCTTGTTGAGGCAACTTGAGACTTACCATAGCCTAGTGCTTAAAAGCCAAAAGGACCTGTATCAACTAAAGAGTCTTTACAACTATGTCACCTACATCAACAGCATCAACAGCCAAACCAGACCCCATCATCCTACCATTTCTTGCACCCATTCCTAATTCTGTTCACCCACATTTCTGTCTAGAATGTATGACATGCCCATCCTAGCTCGGTCAGTTCAGAATCCTGCACATCCTTCTTCTTAAAATATAATAGAAAATCATCTCTTTTATTTGAGTCCCCAAAGCATTGTGTAAAAATTTTAGCACTTTTGTTTTACTTTATATGGTGGAGTAGTGTGCTGGTTGAGAGCAGAAAGTCTGCGAATGGACACTCTGGTGCACTCCCAGGCCTTCTCCTTAGTAATGTGTGAGGACTGAAAGAGTTATTATATGTAAAGTGCTTAGCATGGTACCTGGCATATAGCAGCTGCTAATAATTATTAGGTATATTTATAGGTACTCAATAAATGTAAACTTCAGTGAAGAAGCTCACAATAACTTAGAGACATGACTTTTTGAATCCTCTAAACACGGCTATGAGAGGAAACATTTTTGAATTTATGGGGACAGGATATTGGAGAGGAATAGCATTTTTCCAAGGAGACATATGAGATCATCTCTAGCGAGTGCCAGATTTATAGACCTTTTCACTTGTAGTGAAATAATAGTCAACATTTTTATAAGCACTGTGCGTATTTACTGGTATCAAGTAATGCAGATACTCCAGAGAAATGTGGCCTGCATGTTATGAACTGTGTTTATCATCACTGTAATTAAAATACGTAATTGTTCAAAGCCCAGTTTTAACTTGCTTGCCCAGTATGACCGTGAGCTCGTGCTAATTTGTATTTTGTTTTGCGGAACGTGACAAAATGAATTGTAAAACTTTTTTTTTTTCCTGCTTTCATGAAGTATAATCTTTATTACCTTGAAATAAAACTTGGTGGTTTGAAGGACATTAAAAACTCATACATTTAACTTTTGGCATTTATCATGGGGATTAGCAATCTTCAGTCTGATAACTCTCTTTGGCCTCAATATTTACTGGCAGTCAGCCAGGAATCTTGTGCTGGGGGAGATAGTGTTGACATGTTGAGAAATAATAAGCTGAATTTCTATACTCTAGTGTATTTGGAGATACAACACATAGTAAATAGAATTATTATGGAAAGTCTGTACTCAGTGAATAAATACTTAGTCAATGGTGTAAAAAGGTATGTGTTAAAAGAACCTCACAGGATAGTATTTTAATTTTTTAAATTTTGTTTTCTTACGTTGCTGTTCATTTTTGTGCAGCATTTGATTCCTCCCCCTCAGGTGTAGTCCCTGTTCTCCCACCATCAGAGCACCCATGATCCATCACTATAGTCCTTTGTACTCTTTCCTCCCTGTTTTGACCTTTTCCCCCACCCTTCCCTTGCTGTATACCTCAGATCTATAGTCTGCTTGCAAATTTTGTCTTTTTTTTTTTTGAAGATTTATTTATGCATACAAGAACTGGGGTACAGGCCAGCGGTGTGGGGGGTGGGGCGAGAGGATTCAACGGGAACAGAACAGAAATACACTGCCCAGGGCAGCAGCGGGCAAGGCAGGAGAGGTCTGCCGGGCCGTGTGGGTCACTTCCTTGGCCAGCAGCAGGGATCAAACTTGCACTGCAGTGACTGCAGTCTGCTTCATAGTGTGTTGCTTAACCCGCTGCGCCACCAAGAAGGCCCAAAACTTTGTCTTTTTATTGATCTTTTATTCGGTTTCTCTGTACTCCACATATAAGTGTAACCATCCAATATTTAAAATTTTCCTTCTAACTTATTTTACTTAACATAATCCCTTCCATCTCCATCCATGTTACCTCAAATGGCATGCATTAATCTTTTTTGATCTCCGAGTAGTATTTCATATATGTTTGACAACTTTTTGATCCATTTGTTTATTTTGGGACACTTAGGTTTTCCCATTTCTTGGCCATTGTAAATAGTGCTGCAGTAAACATAGGAGTTTATAGGATTTCCTTTCATGTCAATGTTTTTGTGTTGTTTGTGTAGATTTCTAGGAGTGGAATCACTGGATCATACTGTAGATCCATTTTTAGTGTTTCGAGGATCCTCCACACAGCTTTACATAGCAGCTGGACCAGTTTGCATTCCCACCAGCAGTGTAAGAGGTCAGCAGGATAGTTCTTAACTGATGCAAATTAATTTCAGTGTTCCTTCCAAACTATCACTTCAAGAACCTATAAATACTAAGGAATTATGAGCCATGAGGAAATTGTCAATTAACAATGTTACATCTATACAAAGTATTTCTCCTTTGAAAATGTGCTCTGCATTAAATAGTAGATATAGCTATACCTGATGATAAAGAGGTTGTAGTTGGTAGCTCTGATGGTAGCTTTACATTATTATCCTATTTTCTGACACAAGGAGAAATTGGGTCTCAGTGTGTTAACCTATATTATGCAATCAAAAAAGGATAAATCTGTGATTTGATTCACATCAGTTCAACTCAGTAGTCTTCTTTCTCAACCACTATAACATCTTGATCCTATTGACTTCTACTTAGAAGCCTATTTTGGGATCTGTGATTAGATCACTCAACTTAAGTATTATAATTGGAGTGGGATATAAAGATGAGCTTGAAGAGTTAAGACAGGTCATAAAGAAAATTTTATACAATTAATGAGTTTGGGACATCCTGCCAACTGTTAAGCCTTATCATTGACTTATAGGAGAATGGCAAAATATAATTTTTGTTTTAAAAACAGAACTCTTGCAAGTGTATATAAAGGGTATTAAAATTAGAGGAGACAGGACACTGGGAGAAAAGTTAGGTTATAGCATAAATATATAATGGACATACAACAAAATAGAAAATAGCTTGATTTGAGAGGTATGTCTGAGACTTGCCCAGATTTCTGAACTGGTCCCATAGGAGAGTAAAGAAGAGAGAGGAATGAAAAATGGCAGGTTGTATAGTGTTTTCAGGAGAAGGATTGTTAACTGAAGGCAGTTTGATATCCTGAAGAGTCAGAACTCAAGAGATATCACAATTTATGAACCCTCAGTTTGTAATTGAAGGCAGTGCAATGGGTAAGGACCTGAAGAGATGCTAGAGGTGCACAAATGGAGACTAACTGAACAAGGATGAAGAGTATAACCCAGAAAAGCCACCAATATTGATGATGACCTTCCTTAGCAATGGTCCTATCTGATGGCTTCCTTAGCAATGTCCTTGATTGGACATTGATGTTTCCCAAGCCTCTGTCAATATGGTTACAAGTCTTCCTTTAGGATGGTTTTCTTGGGGAGTGGCAAAGTCATTAACTGTTAATTTTTACTAATATCGTTCTCAGAAGGTTGACTCCAAGCTTTGAAAAAAGTAGTTTGTTCTCTATAACTTCAGTAAGAATGACATAGATATATATAATGACATATACATAATATAACAAGTCAGTTGTTAGATGTACCAGATTTTTTATAGAATTAATTTTCATAAAATTTTATGTTTTATTTCTAGTTCTAAATAAATTAGTGCAGTGATAGAATTCTCATAGAATGATTGACAGTCCTTTAATGTGCTCCAAGTCTCTTATGAAATGCCTTAGAAACCTTACTTTCAGCTTCCTAGATCTTAAAAATGTATGAGGTCTTGATTTGATTGTGGTGTACTTTTTCAGTAATGAGCAGAAGCGTTTCTAAAAATTGATCATATCGTCCATTCATAGGCAGCTGTCTAACAATGACCATTGCATGAGAAGTAACTGTACTGCAAGCAGATGGGGAGAAATACTCAAAGCCCAGGGAAAAGACTTTGGGTTCTTAGGTCCTATGTCCTGAGTTCCTTGAACCCTAGCTCTTCCTCTTAACAGTTACAGGTCCTACGACCAGCGAGGAACTCTGCTTAAACCTTTGGCTCCTTGTCTATAGAAAGAAATTATGATAGTACCTGTAGTATTTCTCGAAGAATTGTTGTGGATATTTAGAAGGTATTTTACCCAGTGTTTGGCACTAGAGAGTTTTGTGTATAATTACTGAGTATTAATACGCATTGACTAGTGCCAAATTCTCTTTTACTCTGTTTCAAATACCTGTGAGTGCTGCACTATTTTTGAAACTTTTTTATCTGATTTTTCTGAATTTAATACAGCTCCTAGCTAGAGAGTATTCTGATATTAGAAAATACTGGATTGTCACAGTAGTTCATTCAAATGGATTTGGAGAACTGTGCTTTTTCAGGGTATTCCTCCCTCTCTCTTATTGAAGCACCGCTTCACATCTATAAGCAAAGTGCTAGCCGAACTCTGCAGCTAATGCAGGGGTCAGAGCATCTGAGGCAATAACTAATATTCTGGTAGGTTCATTTCCTTTGTTCTTCAAACCAGATCTTAAAGAATGTTTGCTGGAGTATTATAGTATTTTATTTATATAGATATAATATATATATACTTATATATAATACAATACATAATATTATAATATGCATTAGGATTATATATATATATATATATATACACACACACTATAGTATTATGGTAGAAGTTTTTTCTTCAGTGTCCATGACATAGAATTACACAGGTGTAAACCCAGGTTTAAAAGCCTAGGCCTTTTTGTGGATGATTACAAAAATCAAATTTAATTTGGGTCCAGGTATTATTGAAGAGGACAGTGTTTACTCCATATTAAAACAAGCATACATCATGTTGTATGGGAAATTCCTCCAGATTGCAGTTTTGATACAGATATAGCACCGCAAATTTCGTAGAGGGCTCAATTTGGGCTGCTGATCGGGATTGTGGCATTTACATGATAAAAAGTGACTAATGTTACTGGCAAACTAAACATTTTCAGGAATTGCATGTTTGTCACAGTGCCTCGGGTGGGACAAGATTGCAAGGGCAAAGTAAACTGTGGCACCTGCTTGGTTTTCACAAACCAAATATGAGCACTGTGCTTCTATCCCAGACTCTCCAGGTTGTTTTCATCAGAATTCTCCAGTGTCATTTCAGTGTGTAACTCCAGGGTACAGGTATACTGCGATCCCCTAAACAGCCATTTTATGAACAGTATCTGCCCCGGGTCTAGGGTAAAGGTCACATTCACTTGCTTGCCAATACTGGTGGAGCACATCTGCCCAATTTTCCAAAAACACTTTAAATACCATCTTTACTATCAGGAAAAAGATGTTAGTTAATATGGAAAGTCTGTTTTTCAAAACTTACACAGGCTTCTGATAAGCCTTTACTGCTTCAGAATTAGTTGAGCCAATTCTAACTAAATTCTAACCGAAGTTCAATCATCCTGTGAATTGAAGAGAATCAGAAGCATCACTCACATGGAAACTAAGAGCCCTATTATATCAGAGGTTCTTATGAGTTGGAACAGCTTGTGAAACTGCAGGGGACACATGACACAGCAGCAAGATGCTCAGAGGAGAGGGATCTGCTCTCTCAGTGAGCAGCAGAGCTGGGGCATGTTGACGTGCGAGCAGGCCAGGCTGAACCTGTAAGGCCATCCCAGCTCTAAATCAGAGTTTCGGACAAGATCAAGGTCGAGGGCAGAACCAGCTTCTCCACTGTTCAGAAGTCAGACTGCAGTGCTACTGCTTCTGGATAGAATTTGACCTTAAGTGAGTGTTCACGTATAAGGTTTAAGCAATGAGAGGTGAGAAAGCGATCAGTTTTCTAATGCACATGAATTTCACAGTCACAGAATATAATTTTCTTTATTTCTGGCAACAGAATTTATATTCTAACTCTAGTCCCCTATTTCTGACAGCAGAAGAACTTAATCGAGTCACGGCCCCAGCCAGTCAGCTTTATCCAATTTAGCGCTAAGTTGCTTCTAGTTAAAACTCAGGAATATTCAGAATCTTGTTCCGCCATCCCCCTCCCCACTGTTGCTCTTTGTGGCACCTCTATAGAGGTAATCTGGGAACTGGTTTTCCTCCCCTCCCCTTCCATCTTATGTCAGCCTCAGCTGTCTCACTGACTGGGATGGAATTGCATGTAGTGCTCCTGGGAGGCAAATACGAATCTGTGGGAGGGGAATAAACAGCAGAGAGTCTTTGTCAGACTGAGACTCAGTCTGTCTCTTTGTGCAGCTAAAATCAGCACCCTTTGGGCAAGACAGAGAGTACCTTAACCCACCAAGCTGCCTTTGCTACCTGTTGGTCCTGCCCTGTGAGAGGGGATGTCTGCAAAGCTGCCCTTAATCAAGAAGGGAAGCAGGAAGTAAGTATCCGTCCAAATTGTCCTAAACATCTTGAGGGAGCTGTGATGACACCAGCTCCTGTCCTGATACAGCAGAACTTGCGTCTTGGGAAGGGACACTGTGTGCATGGCTTCTAATTTCTTAGAATGCTCATTTCTCCCCATATTTTCCCTTCACTCCACTTTGGAGTGAGATGGTTAAAAAACAAATAAGCAAACTGAAAAAATCGTTCTGCCAGATTATTTCTCTTTTCCAAACTGTTTTTTGTCTTTCCTTCAAAATAGTCAAGGATTTACAATCTGTGTGTGTGTGTGTGTGTGTGTTTGTTTTCTCTTACAGCTCCCCCTGGGCAAGTAGTGAACTGGTTACCCCACATTTCTTGGAATGAGTTTAGGGAAGGGGTTCCAGGCAGTGAGGAAGGGAAGTGTCAGTCAACATTTTATCTACTGCCCTGGTGGGGCCACCCAAACTCATCAGTCCAGGTCCAGGTGGGTCTTTACACCCTTGAGATTCCAGCTCTATTCGGCTTCTCTCCAGTTTCTACCTGGAAGGAACTGCTGTCCTGATACTAATAAGTAGGATGGCACAGAGGTGAGGTGACTCATTCTTAGGCTGAAAGACACTGGTTTTTAACATGTCAAAAATCCAAATATGAGAATGCTGCTCTTTCCATTCTTTATTTTCCTAAAACCTTAATTAGAGCACTAATGAGGAATGCCCTTTATGTGCGTGCGTCATATGTACACAGTACACATAGATATCTATGCACGCACATATATAGTTATAGTTTTCTGACAAACTTTTGGTTAGAATTTTTTGTAGCTGCTCTCTTGTCATGGTGGACGGTCTTAGGCAAACTGGAGACCAGTGGAGGCCTGCCCCCCGCCCCCCACTCTCAGTGCTGTTTCTCCAACAGAACCCTAGGAGCCACCCATCTTCATTTCCTGAACTGGCCTGTTAATCTTTTCTCAGCACTTCCTTTCTGTGTCTGCCTCAGGCATTCAGCCTGTGTTTTTTCTCTTATCTTTACACTACCCCTGCTTACCAGGCCCCTAGAGGCTTTTCCCCCCTGAAGATTGCCTATAGACTCATGCAGTTTTTTCTTGTAGACAAGTTCAGACTCTTTCTGTTTTAAGGGTATTTTCTTTCAACCACAGGAAATAATAAATCACTAAATTGGCCAAAGTTGGATAGCTTCTTCTGCCTTATCTAGTCTTCTCTCCACTCTTACTAGTTTTTAACATGTTCAAACACCCAATAGCTTTGGAGAGCTCAGGGGTTCATCAATTAACCTCCGTTGTCCTCTAGCTCTCCGTTGGGTCTGGCAATAGTGGAGACTGGAGGGGATCAGAAGGTGGGAAGAAAATGAGAATATTTTCTCTCCAACTCTTCCTGTTCCTATTCTAGCCTCACTGTTCTTTGTTTCTGGTAACATCTCTCTCCTAATACCCTAATGATGCCTTATCCTCTAGTCTGTATCCTTATGGGTTTCTGTTTTTCCTTGCTGGTGCCTTTACTCTTGCTTGCATCTTTGTGATGCCTCCACCATTACTCTATGTTCTGTATCTACTTTCACCCGGAACCCAGATTAAAGCCAAACAATTAAAGATACTTAGCTACAGATTCTGCTCCTTGAAGGGGTGCCTAAGTAGTAGTTGTAACCCCTAGGAGCTTTGTTAGACAGGTACACTCTTAGATTCTGCCCCAGACTTTTTAAATCAGAAAATGTGTTTTAAGGATTCCCAAGCGATTTATATGCATTTCAAGATTAAGAAGTACTGTGCTACATATAAAGTGTCTTAACTAATAGATAAGTCCCAGAGTTTGGCCCAGCACCCACTGGTTCTGGAACAATATTTAAGTTTTCTGCTGAATGTAATTGTTAATAGGCAAGGGGTACCTCAAGACCCTCAAACCTGCATGCTTTAAATGGGTTCTACCATCTAGCGCATAAAGACAAAGTATACAGAATATTATGCATACAGTAAAGAACTTTAATAGAAAGTGTGCATAGAAAGAGAAGGATCATAGGTTCTTTAAAAAAAAAAAGTTTGCATTAAATGCCCAACCAAACAGGGCCTTTGAGACCTGAAAACTTGCCTCAGGTCTAAAGCACCTTTTGGTGGGCAACCATAGGAAAGGGGCGAAGGAGCTAGGCAGGTATGGGACAAAAGGAACAAAATTAAAAGTGCAAAATAGGGTAGTGACTGCCATTGTCAGCCTCCCTAAGGATCTCTCACCCACATCTCTTCCAAGTGTCTCTACATGTCTTGACTCCACATGTCCTTCTCTGTGTCCCCCAAGTCCCTGATGCAAATCTAAAGCTGAGAAGCAAGCAGGCTTTCACATATTTCTGCTCCAAGTGCCTTCTCCAGTGCTCTTTGTTGCTCAGTTTTCCTGAGGCAGGGTACATGGAACCTCCCCTTTATATGGAAATTACATTCTTACATAATCTCTTTGATTTCTAGATAAAAGCCAAAACTGTCCTTACTTCTCCTACCCTGTTTCCAACCTCCACCCCACCTGCCACCTCAGAACAAATCTCATATTTTTATTACCCCTCTCCTTATTTTTTGCTGTGGTAGATTGTTGAACCCTTTCTAAACTCCAGGTATGGTCACAGTGCTGGGGATACAAAGAATAGGAGAATGCATCCTTGCTTTCAACTGGAATTAGTGAAGGAATAAAATATGTTCATAGTCAGTGCCAAGTCAGAAAAAAGTACATGTTATAGCAGAGATAGGAATAAAAAACAAGATAGACATAAAGGCCAAAGTTAGTTTGATGAATGTGAGGAAGTTCCTTTGTAAAATCCCATGAAAAGCATTGTTTTCTAATTTTAGACACATTTGAAAATCTTGAGGAAAGATCTGACTGTAATCCCCTGTCCTCAGACTTCATTCTAATGTTGCATTTGACAAATAGCAGTGTCTCTCCCAGGAACGGCTAGCAATCTGTGGAGTCAGTGTTTGCAGTGAGGCAAGCAGCAAATGCTACTAAAAAAATTTATAAAAAAGCCATTACCTCATAAGCCGTCATTGAAATTAACATCACTTCTTGTGTTAAACCTTCTCATAGGAGTTCCTCATTAGGCTCCCATCTTTTGTCACTTGAAAGCACCGCTTCCATTCAGGTCCTGCATAATTCGTATAAATGAAATAAACAAATTCCAAATCATCCAAGGAAAATGGGAGCAGTGTTTCATACCATTAATGCATTTTTGAAAAGGAAATATGAACTTAGAACTATGAATATTGACTTAACCCTTCATTCATTCAAGAGTTTGGTATGTCACTCAAAACATACTCTCTACCCACACTTTTGCTCCCTCTCCCTCGCAGTAGAACTAAGCAAAATAGAAAAGAAGCTTCATAATTCTGGATTCTTAAGCTTTGACTACTTCTTCTTTAACCCAAATGATACCTTTGACCAGCATATGTTGCTTTCTCCTTCACGTTTCCTCTATAAACAAGTGGAACTTGGAATAACTTCTGTGAGTGTGTACAAGAGTTGATTCTGATTGTGATTCCATTATTCTCATACTCCTTATATGCCATAGTCCTTAATTTCTGGGAAGCTCAGGAAATTCCAGAAAAGTGGACACAGTTGAGACACGGAAAGGGCCATTGTGTGTCTGTGATCTATAAGTGAGTTTCTTTGTAGACATGAATACTGCACTGAGATGGAAATCAGCAGGCTTTGCTTAGTTTTTTGAACACTAATATTACCAATAGTGGGATATGAAATCAACTTAATTGGTCACTATTAGCCTCCGAAAAAATAGAGGAGGTCGTATGTCAGAGTGTGTTACATATTAAAGAGAATCTCATGTACATTTATTGTATTTGTTGTATGTATGATGTATGTGTGTACTGGAGGTATAAATTGTATTTCCTGATATGGGTGAGGTTAAAATATATTTAAAACTCATTAAACAAACCAACATTTTAGGATCAAATAATCAAGACAGTGATTTCTAGAGCTGGTAATTATACCAGCTAAACTGCAGCTAAAAATGAGTCACTACTGATCATAAGCATATATATTAGAAACATCATTTTTTTTTTTTACCATTTCATTTTCTTTTCCCCTCCTCTGTTTAATTTTTAGTAACAGCTGTTTTGAAAAATTATCTTTTCATGTATAATCAAAGAAAAATGTATGAGCATTTTCCTCACTACACCAGAATCTGAAAGGGTAAGTATAGCCCAAATAAGGATAAACTGGCAACAGTGAGGGGAGAGAAGTGAGAACTCAGAGGAGGAAAGCAGTGCTCAGGAGTTGAGACCCTGTTCCCCCTACCCCCATGAACCCTCTGCAGCCTTCCCACTCACTATACAACTACAGAATATTGGGATGACCACTTAATTTTCTTTTTCATTGTTTGCAACCAAGAACATTATCCCTATGTCCTTGCTATTGGTAGGTGAATCCCTGCAAAATGATGACGATTATACCATTTAAAATTTGACTAAATGGATTAAAACAAATTCTTACCATAGCAAAAACTGCCATTCACTACTAATAAAATTTTGCTATGGGGGAAAAAAAATCCCTAAAATAGCCATTTTTCTTTTTAGAGCTCAATTTCTTATAAATAACTCTCCAGCCTTTTGCTTTTGTTCTAAAAATATTGAAATGCTCCAATCTTATCATTAATTTAAAATTTAATTTTATATTAAAAATACATTTTGAAAATAGAAAAAAATCAGCTAAAGTAAAAACCGATATATCCTTTGAGAACGTTTTTTTAAGCTACATGGTTGCGATTTGTCTTTTTTGCAGCATCATTTGCTGTCACTTTTTAGTGACATTAGCAATAGTGAAATTAACAATAAGGATGAGGGTGAAGAGACTTACTTGCTAGGAATGTTTTTCTACAGCTGGGGAAAACTATTTTCATGTAGTATAATGATTCTCAACAATAGGAGGTGTTAAAAATACTGATATCTGACTCCCACCCCCTGAATTTTTAATTCCTGGAATGTGGCCGAGGCAAAGCATTTTAAAATCTTCAAAGTCATGGCGCCTTGAATGAGTCTGGCTCACCTTCTCATAGGTGTTCTCATGGGCATTTTGTCTTATCACTCGGAAACACAGTTTTAACTAAAGTTCAAATTCTTTATTCAAAGTGTTAGGCATGCTTCTGAACATTAATATAGTTTAATTATATGAGCAAAAAATTATTTTAAATGTGGACATTTAATTCTTCATTTCTCACTGTCTGTAATAGTTATCAGCCACTGCCTAATCGAACGGTCATTTCTTCTTTAGCAAACTCAGATAGTTTCATTTCTTTGAATAGGTGTCTTTTGTCTTTTGACTGGTCAGAAACTACAGGTCAGCTTTAGTTTCTCCAGGTGGGCAGCATATCAGAGTTCCACACAGATTTTCTTCCTACAGCTTTTGGCTACATTCGTTAATGTGGCCCTTCATCAAATGCTTTTCTGAGTGCTTGCTGTGTGCCAGACTTTGTATCAAGGCTTGGGATACAAAGATAACTAAGACACTGTATTTCCCAGGAAGAAGAAATCCTTTGCCATTTCTCTCTTATAACAAGAAATAAGTACAAAAATAGAGCGTTCACAGCAGTGTTTGGGAGGAGAGTGTACTTATACTCCTAAGTCTCAGAAAAAGCTGCAGAGAAGTAATGGCATTTGAATTGAGTCTTAAAGGATAAATATGTTACTTGCCCTGGCAGCAAAGGGGAAAAAGGACTTTCTTGTCAAAGAAAATAACTTGAAAAACTGCCACAGTCCATGGCTTGTCAAGCAAAGGTGAAAAGGTCTATTTGTTGTGAGGAAATGCAGGGGATGAAGTTTAAAAAACATACTTGGGAGAGAGGATGTCAGACCTTTTCATGACAAGCTTATGTGTTTGCTTATGGACCTTTGCAAGGTGGGGAGCTGGTAGAAGGGGAGCTCCATGAAGAGAGTGACACACTCTTTGTAAAGATTAACCTCTTGCCAGATGGAGGGTAGCCTGAGAGAAAAAGATACAGGAAGCTAGGAAGATGGATGAGGAGGTTGGACTATGGTGCAGGCACTAATGAAAGTACTTAACAAGGACTTAAAATAATTTCTTATAGGAAAATCATCATCACTGATGGAAATATGGAAGATTAAAAAATACTAAAAGGGAAAATATAATTTATAATCCTTCTATCAGATATAATCGCCATTATCATTTTTCCTTATGTATTTTATATAGTGAAGATAATTTTATCTTGATTTTCATTTAACACTGTGAAATGTATTTCTGATTATAATAAAAACATCTATCAGCATAATTTAATGACTGTAAAAGTGATTTTGTATGAATTTACAATAGAAATATCAATTGGTTGGTTAATTGGTTTACTTCCATTTTTTGGTGAAAAATTCTGATATTTAACATCATTATTTTCATAAGGCTGACTAAAATAGAATTAGCATGCTATAGCACACTTCATATGAAGACTTTAATGCTACTAAATCATAAATTTTTGTACATTTTTCTGAAATGAACAGATAAATGGATTAAAACAAATTCTTATCACAGTAAAATTTAGACATTCTAGATTTTAGAAATATTCAAGATATAGGATAGTTGGTTGGATTTGTTGGCTCCCATTTTCTAATTTGTCAAACTTGATAAGTTGTATCACCACTAACCAAGAAAAATAAGAATATGGAAGAAGCTGCCTTTGTAGGGAACATAATCAGTTCTGTTGTGGACTTGCTGTTTTTGAGATACTGCACTGGTAGTGAATCCAGGTAATATATAGTGGGCAAGTGAAATTTGATGTGTCATTCAGCAGAAGAGGTTGAAAACTGAAGGTCTAGATTAGAGAGCAATTTGGTAAATAACTGTTACAGCCATTAGAAGTGAATTGGAGAGATAAATCAATAGTAATAGAAGGGTACTGCTGAAAGTCTGGGGAAAACTGCTGCTTTTAATGGTTGGATATAAGAAAAGCCAATGGAATAGTAAGAAAGTGTGTTCAAGAATAACAGGAAGAAGCATTGTTATAGAAGCGAGGAGTGAGCGAGTCTCCAGAAGATAAAAAATAGTCTGGTATCAAAAAACAAATGTTCATTACTCCTAATAAGAGAGATACAGATTGAAACTGCAATGACATACCAACTCAGGCCCATGAGAATGGCACATACTGAAAGGACCCCCCAAAACAGATGCTGAAGAGGATGCAGAATTAAAGGACAAAGGCACACAAGGGATAGTGGGGGGCATGCTGAGGGAAGAATGGTCTGCAGCCCCGGTTCTCTGTCAGTTGTCAGTTGCATTGTCTCCTTAACTACCCCTAAATGAGATTTATAGAAATGTAATTAACCTACTCGTGTAATTTTACTTATTTATGTACACACCATCCTGTGTGTTCCCTTGTCCCTTCTCTCCCAGGGCCCTCAGTTTGTTTATTAATATCCACTATTTTTTAAAAAAGATTTATTTATTTGTTTGTTTATGCACATAAGAACTGGGGTGTAGGCCAGGGGTGTAGGGAGTGACAGGATTCACCAGAGACAGTGGAGAGCAAAACTGGTGGATCCACTGAAATACATTGCTGAGGAAAGCAGCAGGTGAGACAGGAAAGGTCCACTGTGCCATGTGCGTCAGCGACCTGGCCAGGATCGAACTCATGTAGCAGTGGCTGGTGATAGCTTGATAGTGCTGACTTAAACCCCCGTGAGGCCCCAATATCCACTATTTTTGAAAGTGTTTCTGTTAAAATATCCAGTATTTGTTTTTATCATTTTGACTTACTTTGCTGCTCATAGTTCTTTCAGATTCTCTACATTTTATTGAAAATGACTGTACTTCATCTTTTTGACTATATAATACTTCATGCCAAATATATATGTACACACACACACACACACACACACATATCCTCTTGATACAGTGGTCTGTTGATAGACATCTAGGCTACTTCCATGCTCTAGCTATTGTAAATTATGCTGCTACAAACAGTCTGGAATATGCAGGTTTTTGTCTTGTTGATTTCATATTCTGTGGGTCTATGCCCAATTGTGGATTCTCTGGGTCATATGATATTTCCATTTTTATTTTTATAAGGTAAATCCAGATTGCTTTCCATAACAGTTGCCCCAGTTCACATTCCCACCAATAGTATCATAGGATTCCTTTTTCTCTGTATCCACTTCAACACCTGCTATTGGGGTCTTTTTAATATGTGCTGTTCATTCTCATGGATGTAATTTTATTTGCATCTCTCTTATTGGAAATGGCTATGAACATTTCTTCATGTTTTTTTACCTTCTGAATTTCCTTTTTGGTGAATTATCTGTTCATATTTGTTTCCGATTCACTAATTGAATTATTTTTTTTAAATATTGAATTATGTGAGATTGTTCCTCTATCTTGAATATTAGTCCCTTTCAGTTATATGAACATTATATTAACATACATGAATATTTTGTCCCATTCAGTAGAGTGTCTGTTTAATCATCTTTTATTTTCTTACACTGTGTAGTTTTTTAGCTTGAGATAATCCCAAATGTTTATGTTTTTGATTCCTTTGCCACAATATCTTTCTTCGTTGTTGATATCATAGAATGTATCATGTGCTTTATTTTTAATTTTTGCAGCTATAATATCTGAAATCTTTAATCAATTTGAAACTTATTTTTGTATGTGATGTTAAAGAGTAATCGAACTTCCAGTTTTCCTAAAACCATTTATTAAACAGACTGTCTTTATCCTATTTTATGATCTCAGCTCCTCTATCATAGATTAGTTCCTACTAAGTACTTGGATTACTGAACTTCTGATTCAATTCCATGGTCTATGTATCTGTTTTGGTGCCAGTATCATATTGTTTTTAATACTATTGTTTTATAGTAAAATTTGAGGTCTGGTAACCTCCATTTCTTTCCTTGTTTCTTAAGGTTCCTTTTGCAGTTTGAGGTCTTTTGTGGTTCCATATAGACTTCAGCATTTTTTTTAATTTCTAAGAAAAAATGTTGCTGATATTTTGATGGGCTTGTGTTAAAATTTATATGGTACTTTAGGGTTGGTAGTCATTTTGATATCCAGAAGAATGGGATATGCTTCCATCTCTTTATATTGATATCTTATATTCTCATTGCATATGTTTATTAAACCCCTTTGTGTAGGTTAATTCTTTGGTAGGTTATCGAATTAAAGATATGGTATTTAATTCTTTTGAAGCAGTTATAAATGGAGTTATTTTCTTATGCTTCTGGTCCATTGTTTATAAAAAAGCTATGGATTTAGGTATGTTGATTTTGTAAACCTCCATTTTGCTGTAGTCATTTATTGTTACTAATAACTTTAGAATGGAGTCTTTAGGATTTTCTATATGTAATGTCGTATGATGTCATTATAGTAGTGTCACTTCTTTTCCTACTTGGATTCCCTTTCTTTCCTGGTTTGTCTAATAGTGGTGACAATGGACATCTTTGTATTAGAATGGATCACGTGGGGGAGTCTTTTGGTTTTTCATTATTAATTATTATATTGAATGTTGGTTTGTAATGTATGGCCTTTATTTTATTGAGGTGGGTCCCTTTTGTTCCTGTGTTGTTTAAAGATTTCATCATAAATGGAATGAATCTTATCACGCTTTCTCATCACCTATTGGTATCATACGATTTTTGTCGATAAGTTGTATTAAAATAATTTACATCAAACCTTACATTCTTATGATGAATCCCATGGTGTATATAATCCTTGAGGTATACTGTAATTCAGTTTGCTAATGTTTTGTTGAAAATGCTTGCATCGGTGTTCATTAGGAATATCGGTCTATAGTTTCTTGTGCTTCTTTTGATTGGTATTGTAATGTTGGCATCATAAAATGTTTTAGGGAGGATGCCTTTTTGTATTTTTAAAAATACTTTGAGCAAGGTGGGGATTATATCTTTTTAAAATACTGGATAAAATTTAATTTGTAAAATTTAATTTGATAAAATTTAAACTATACCTAGATTTTTGGTTTTTGTTTGTTTGCTTATTAGTTTCAGTTTCCATGCTTGTAAACAGTTTGCTCAGTTACACTGTTAATCTTGTAGACTATTTTGATATATAAATTTACTCATTTCTTCAAGTTATCAAATTTATTGGCATATAATTTTTATAGTGATACCTTATAGCCTTTTGTAATTCTGTGCTATATGGTGACTTGATGACTTCTTTCATTTGTAATTCTTTTTATTAATGTTTTCTCCTGTTTTTCTGTTAGCCTACCTATTGGTTTATCTATTTTGTTTATATTGTCAATGAACCAGTTCTTAGTTTCATTGATTTGTTTTGTATGGTATTTTTTGATCTCTATTTCATTTATCTCATATATCTCTGCTCTTATTTTTATTATTCTTTCTACTAACTCTGGTTCTTGTTTGTTCCTCTTTTCCAAGTTGTTGTAGGTGAAGTGTTTATTTGGGACTTTTCTTGCTTTTTAATATGGGCCTGTATTACACTTATGCTCCCCATAAGATCACTTTTCTGTATCTCACAGATACTGGAAGCTCTTTTCATTTTTGTGTTTGTGTCAAAGTTTTTTCATATTTCTGCTCTGAATTACTCTTAACATGGAAATTACAAGCATGGAAACTGAAACTAATAAGCAAACAAACAAAAACCAAAAATCTAGGTATAGTTTAAATTTTACAAATTAAATTTTATCCAGTATTTTAAAAAGATATAATGCCCACCTTGCTCAAAGTATTTTTAAAAATACACGCTCATAAGCAGCATGTTGTTTAGCTTCCATGTATTCATTGTTTTCCCTGTTGTTTCATTTTTTTCTTATAAGTATTTTTTATATAGTCAGTAGTATGATGTGTAATCATCGTACATATCTTCAGTGAGATGGAAGGTGAAGAGGTCCATGTTCTAATATGTAGATTCACCATGGAAGGGGAGGCTACCTACCACAGACTAGTCCATATATTACTCTGTTGCTGAATACGATTGGAATTTCCAGAATGGTGAATTTTCAAACATGAAAAAAATACAGTTTTCACTTAACTTATACTATCACTATATTAATGAAAAAGTCTGGGTATAAATAATACCTCATTTAATAAAGACAAACTGAATAATTGGCCCAGCTACAGAAGTGAAGAAGCAAGCAGAAAATGGCTGGGAGAGGAAAAGAACAAAGGGAATAAAACACAGTGGTCTATGGTGGTAGAATATGAGTGAGTTGGTAGTGAGTACACTATCGTGGTAATTCCTAATGGGGTTACCCCACTATTACCTCAGTCAAAAATAAGTAAATAAATTTTTAAAAAATCATTTATATCTGAAAATGAATCAAGTCCTATATCCAGACACCTATAAAAAGAAGTGACCAGAGAGTTCTTCACCTGTGGTGTCGAGCAAGGTGTGGGCAGTGTCATGTGTAACACTGAACAGTACTTTTTGGGTGCAGGACTGTCCAATGCATTGTAGGACGGCATTCCTGGCCCTGATATTTGAATGCTAGTAAGACTCCAAGTCATTTCAGCAATCAATGAGATCCCCCCACAACATCTTTCCAGAGCACCACCTGTGGAGTCATGCAGCCCAAGAGGGATGCTTGAGTTCATTGTCAGATACCTCTCCTAAATTCTTAGTCTTTAGAATTCTGGCTAAACAAGAAATGGAAGGGAAATAACATAATGGTGACGACATTGGAGGTCACCAACTGTGACCTCTACAGAACTGTGTGGTTCTCTCTAATTGGGTGATGGAGTCTTCCCACTGTTTCTACATAAATTCCTCCCTTCCTCTCTGAATTATAGGCTCTTAGGTTAAGTCATTAGGCATACAAATGATATAGTTCCCTTAGTGGTGGTTTAGCCTGTTTCCAGTCCATTTACAAAAGAAACTTTTCCTTAATGCTACTTCCAGTCAGATGCTTACATTAACTTGGGTCAAACTTGTATTTTAAACATTAAACAAAATATAATGAGGCTCTTGAAATAAATTTTTAATTGTTTAGGGTGATTTCTGTGACATTTATTCTCGTCACATTGGGTGCAAAAGGTTTCCACATTTCTTTTCCAAAGACCATTCTGTAAGTCATGTGACCAGGGACAACTCACTTAACTTCCTACATTTCCATCTCTTCATAATTAAAATACTTACGAGATGTGAGAAATGTAGAACCCTAGCATGTCATAATGTATAAGTTCCATAGTTGTTAGGGACCACCTTTGAATATAGAAGACATTGGAATGATAGGGAAAGTCTTTTGCTCAAAGTGATGAATGAAGAAATTTGCTCCTCCAGTATTTCTTTACTGAATTGTTACTTAAGTATTCAGAACATGGAATCGCTGCTTCCACATACCTCTATTCCATTTCATATTAATTTTTTTCCATTTTTATCTTCATGCCTAAAGGGACTAGACAAGTTTGGGTGGATATGAACAGTGTAGAAGAGAATTAAACTTGGGACTGAGAGGTTATGTTTTGAATGGAAGAGAATGAAGAATTACAGTTGATTTTCAGGGAACTGTTTAAAATGTTTCTGTCTCCTTGCCCTATTGTCAGTTCCACGTTGATAGGTCATACTGTGAATGTTACAATATAGTAAGTATGTTTTTCTGGACAGTAACATTTAAAAGATGGTAGGTCATCCTCTGTTTGCTTTTCTCAATAAAGTATGTGTATTGGCTTCCAGTATGTTGATGATTTTAATTAGACGTGTCATTCCTTCAGAGAGACACATTATGTCAAGAAAGACATCAGAAAATATAATACATAACATGGATGGAAATTTTGCACACAAACTCACTCACAGTAAGGGAATGTCCTATATTTTTTGCTCAAGGCAAATATTAGATCATTTCTCTAATGAGTATGAAGGGGGGAGAGAAGCTATGCCTTGTAAATTCTGTATCATGATAAAAATAATTATATTCTCTACACAATAGATTATTAACACACTACCAGCAGTTTTTAAAGTTTAACAATATTTTTCTTTAAGAGAATATATATTGTGTATAATTCTAGATTTAAGGATGCAAGATAGATATATAGAATTGTACTTAAAGAATTGCCAAGTTTTTTCTGTTTTCTGTAACACTTATCACTCTACATGTTTATTTTTCTCCCGATTTTTTCTGGTGCTGTCCACAAAATCAGTTTTGTAATAGACTAGCAAATTTTGTTCCAGTCCACTTTTTTATTCATAAATCAGTAATTACAGTGATTTTTGCTCAATATTTTTGCCTGACTTCAAAAACACTAGGAAATTATCACTTCGTAAAGTGGTCTCATTGACCTTCAGCACGCAGTAAGCAAATAGGGCAATAAACTGAATTGCAGTGGGGTCTTGGAACTGACCAGTCCTTGACCTTCCAATATCAGTGACATTGTGTTGCTGTTCTGTACCTTGCAGCACATAGCTATGCTTCAGTAATTTTGTTTTCAAATGCATTGTCTTCCTGAACTTCCTTAACAAGGCACAGCAATTTTCACCTATCACTAAAGCATTTCTTCTAGATCTTGCTTTTTGCTCATGCAAAAGACTCAAGCTTTTGAATTCTAAAATCACATGATAAATTTAATTTTCAATTATGTTTTTTCCTAGATACATGAATAAAGATTAAACAGACTTCCTGGAGAAATCACCTCAAACATTGACTTTTTATTTTTCTCATATTGCCATTAAGTATTTTCCAGCATATTTTTTTTATTAAAGACTAATCTTCTATGAGTAGACTTTAGAGCATGGTTCTCTCTAGATGATTAGAACTTTACAGAATTGTAAACTTAGAATGTGAAAAAAGCACAAGTAAGGTTTCACTGAGTCTCCCATTCTTCCTGAGAATCAGAAAGGACAGTCAAATCTTGGAGTTTCTCTGCTCCACGAGGGTATAACCAGTGCTCCTGGTGGAGAAACACAGAGTATTATTCTGACAGCCTTTTCCCCAGAAAACAGTCTGTTCTCTTAAACGAGAGAAGGACTAAGCTTCCTCAACGTGTCCCAGTCTAGCACACACAAATCCTTGTGCCCCAACACTTCTTTCTGTTCTGGGTCAGAGACTGGCAAGCTTCTTGTGAAAAGCCAGATGTAAATATTTCTGTCTTTGTGGTCCATAAGGTCTCTGTGGAAACTATTCCCCTCTGCCTTTGCAGCTGGAACGCAACCACAGATTGACATTAAACAAATGGGTGTGGCTGAATGTAAGAAAAACTGTCTTCAGACCCTAGCAGCTGGCTCCATTTGTCCACATGTTTTAGTTTACCAACCCCTGCTCGACGTCACACCCACCTTCTTACTGGGATAGCCATGTCTTGGCCCATCCTTAAGGTGAAACAGGTGCTTGGATCCTCATCAACATTCACATAAAGGACAATTCACCAGCTGTTTAGAGGTAGTGCTTCTTTAAGCACTAATAGTATCCAGGCCACCTCCTGGACATCAAATAAAAGTTTTAAAATATAACTAGATAACAGTTATATCCTGACTTGATGTGTAACATTGAGTCTAAATTCAAACTGTACCATGTAGCAGAAACCGAGCTGACACGGCTAATATACAGGTTTTCCCTGTAAGGGGTATGTGGGGCTTAAACAAGTTTGCCAAGAGGCAAGAAAGTATGGGTTCAAGCTTAGCAGAAGCCCTGTTTTTCTTAATCAGAAATAAATAATAAGGGTGATAATCCAAGTATTTAATAACTCTTAGAATGGGTGAGGGACCTACCAAGATCAATAGGTCTTAATGGTAGGTAAACAGCAGTGCACCACTAGCCAATTCTCACTGGAAGGTTCTTAGTAAGTGTAGCAGAGTACACACTGGGACATTCTTGAACCTGTACATATCTATGTAGATGTTAAAAGATACATTCATATTGTATGTACATATTTTTTAGAGAGACATTTGAGACCACTTGGTCTTGTACTTATTTATTCTGAGTCTTAATCTTCTCTCTTTACTCCTAATTGAGAAAAATACAATTACAGACCTACAGACCAATCTTACTTTTTCTAAAAGTTTCCTGCTACTTGCCTCCAAAGATGCTCAGGGCTTCCGTATTCTAAACTAATCACTTACTTGAATATAACATTCTCCATTCCATATACAATCAGCTGGTTTCTTCAGGAAAAGAAATTTGGTAACAATTCACTGCACTCTTTCTAATCTCTCTGAATTCTGTTAAGTTCATCTTTGTTGTCATTTTCCAAAACTAACTCACCACAGCATCTGATAGGTCTTATAAATAATGAAATCAGCCAGTTAATTTATTTGACAAAGTCTCATCAGACCTGTGTTGAATAAAAAGAGCCCCATGGACCTCCCTGGTGGCACAGTGGGTTAAGCAATGCACTATGAAGCAAAAACCGCAGCTACTGCAGCACGAGTTCAATCCCTGCCTCCGGCCAGGGAGGGGACCCACATGATACAGCAGACCTCTCCTGCCTCACCCATTGCTCCCCTCAGCAGTGTATTTCAGTTGATCTGCCTGTTCTGTTCCGCGCTCTGTCTCTGGTGACTCCTCTTACCACCCTGGACTCTGGCCTGTACCCCAGCTCTTGTATGTATAAATAAATAAATCTTTAAAAAATAAAAATAAAAAAAAAAAAAAGAGTCCCATGGCAGTCTGAAACTACCTACTTAAGTTTTTTATTTTTGTATACGCTCACACTTTTGCGAGTTTATATTTCATTCAAAAGTAATTTAAAATCTTAAATTAGAAAGTAACATGGAAAATGAGAAAAACATTAGTCAAAGTGGCTGGTGGAGGAAGACTATACACTGGTGATACAATAAGACAAAGTATGGTGTATCTAGGCAGACTTCAGAACCTACTAGAAGGGAAAACTATATGTGTATGTTCAATATTTACTGAAAGTAAATAGACACTGGGGGCTATTTAATTGGCCAGGGCTGTTTCTTTTGTTGCCATTCAGTTGTTTTATTAAGTTAACATTCTGTGGTAAGGCATATCCACTTTCAAAATCTTGCCTGCTTTGTAGACAGCTCCCTGTTACTCCCCCTTTCCCCCCCCCCAGTTTTTTCTTTGGCCTTAGTGTGCCTCACCTGAAGCAAGGCTTTAGAAATGGAAAAAACCTAGATCCCTTTGATGCTTTTTTAGAGTTAGTTCTCTGTCACTTTGAGATTGGAAAAGAAAAGATGGCTGTCAGCTCACAGATCTCTGCCCTCTAGGTGCTCCTGTGCCTTTGCTTCACAGAATGTCTTCTGAGGCCAGAATCCTCCTGGCAGTTGTCTCTGGGACAGCACATACTACTTAAGGACTCTATTTCCATGAATGTTTATGTGGTATTTCTTCTACCGCTCCCGCTCCCTAGTCTTCTGTTCCCTTTCTCTTCCATGATAGCATAACTTTGTTATCTTCTTGGAGCTGGTACTGCTGGAACCAGTTTCTACAGTTTAGAGATCTGTGAGAGCAAGGAAATTAGAGAATAGCGATGAACCTCAGATAATGTTTTATTTTTAAAAAACAAAGTTGTTTTTAAAATGAAACCTTGAGTTTAAAGGAAAAGCATTAAATTTGGAAGAAGGAAGAGTACAGATTTTTTAAAAATTCTATAGTAAATAGAAAAGAAATAATAACATTAAATGATCTGAAATAAGATGATTTTCTGAAACATTTTTCTTCAGTGCAACATTCACTTAAAAATGTTTTCCACTCATACCTTTAATCCACCCATATTTATGTGTTTAATATTTATTTACTCATGAAATAGGATTCATACTACAACCTGCCCTAGACTGAGGATTGTCTAAATACATACAATATAATTACTTATTTAAAATTGCTTAAAATCTAACAGTTGAAAGGAATCATATCTTAAAGTCAGTAGAATATAGCATATGGTAATGGCATACAATGGCAAAGCATTTTCATCTGTAAGACAAGGGACACTATCCCAGAGAAATTACTCATTCTTGGTTTATGCAACATCTCATTTTTCTCTAATAATGTATACAACTTTGTCTTTGGTTAAATGTTTGTGCCAATCTTCGGCCTATTAAAAAAATTCAGTTGTTTGTTTTACTATTGTTGGATTTTGGGTGTTTTATAAATATGCTGAATTGAGTGCTTTGTCAGACGTGATATACAAATGTTTACTTAGAGTATGTCATTTATCTTCTCATATTTTTAAACTGTATCTTTCAAGGAGCAGAAGATTTTAAGTCTTTTATAAATGTTTGATTTTGTGGATTATGCTTTTTGTTTCAACTTACCTAAAGAAAGATTTTCTCCTATGTTTTCTTTGGAAATCTTACACAGTTTCAGGCTTTCCATTTAGTTCTATGGTGCATTTTGAGTTAATGTTTTTATATGGTATGATGTATGGATAGAAATTTTATTTTTACTTGTGCATCTTAAACTGTTCTGGTGCTTTTTATTGACAAGATTATTTTCCCCACTGAATTCAGTCTTTGCACCTTTGTTGAAAATCAATTGACAACATGTGTGGGTTTATTTTTGAATTCCCTTTGGTTGATCTGTGTCTATTTGGTACTATCAAATTGCTTTCTTTCTGTAGTTTTATAAGTCTTAAATTCAGATAATAAAAATGTTCTGATCTTTTTTTCCCTATGATGTTTTGGCTATTCTAGGTTCTTCATATTTCCATATGAATGTTAGAAATGTTTCTGTTTCTACAAAAAAGATCTGCGTGGATTTTGATTGGGATTGCATTGAATCTATAGATCTAATTTGGGGAGAATTGACATCTTGAAATACTGAATCTTCCAACCAACAAACAAGTCATAGCTAGCCATCTATTTAGGTCTTTCTTGACTTCTCTCAACCATATTTGTAGTTGTCAGCATACAGGTCTTGCTCTCTTTTGTCAGATTTATTTCCACATTTTTTGTTGTTAGTTTTTGTTTTTGCGTAGATGAACTGGAGTGTAGGCCAGAAGGTGCAGGGGGTAAGAGGATTCACCAGAGACAGACTGGGGAGGAGAATGGGCAGATTTACTGAAATACATCACTAAGGGGAGCAGCAGGTGAAACAGGAGAGGTCTGTTGTGCCATTTGTGGGTTAGCTCCCTTGTTGGGGATTGAACTCAGGCCGTAGAGGTGATAGTGCTAATACTTAGCCCCTAGGCCACCAGGAAGGCCCTATTTTCACATTGTTTATGCGACTGTAAGTGGTACTGCTTTGTATTGATTTTGAATTGTTCATTGATAATATATAGAATTATAGCTGCTTATCGTATATTGATCTTATATTTTACAAGCTTGCTAATTCATTTATTTTAGGAGCTTTTTCTTTATGGCATTTTCTATATATATGATCATAATATCTGCAGGTAATAGTAATATTTTCTTTCCTCTCTTAGATGTCTTTTCCATCTTCTACTTACCTGATTGCACTGGTTAGAATCTCAAGTACAATCTTGAATAAAAGTGGTGAGAACAGCCATGCAGGATTTGCTCTTGATCTTACAGGGAAAACATTGTTTTTCACTATTAAATATGATATTAACTGTTCCCCACTCCCTCCCCTGACACACACATGCACAAGTTGGAGTAGTTTCTTCTATTTTTCAAGAGATTTTCTTTTTTTTTAGAAGCATGTATTGCTGGAATTTTGTCAGTTATTTTCCCCACATCTATTGAATGATCATGTGGAATGTTTTACTCTGTTAATAGGATGTATTATCCTTTTTATATATTTTTGGATTTGATTTATTAAAATTTTGTTAAGAAATTTTGTATTGGGGTGATTGATATTTGGCTATCTTTTTTTGTTTTTATTTCTTGTTTTTATATGGGCTGATGTTTCCATCATAAATAAGATTATAGATGTTTCTTCTTTAATTTTCTCAAAGAGTTTGTATAATTTTGGCTTTATTTTTTCCTTAAATGTTTAGTGTAATTCTCTGCTAAAGCCATCTGGCTTGGAGTTTTCCATGTGCTAAAGTTTTTAACTATAAATTCAATTTCTTTACTAGATAAGAGACTATTCAAGTTATCATTTTCTTTTTGAATGAGCTTTGGTAGGTTGTGTTTTATAAGAAATTTGTCTTCTACATCTAAATTATTAACTATATTGGCCTTAAAATTGTTTGTAATGTGCCTATGTTATCCATTTAATATTGTAAAATTTATAATGATGTCATCTCTTTGGCTCCAAGTACTGCTAACTTGTATCTTCTCTCCTTTCCCCCTAATCTGTGTGGGTAAAATTTACTAATTGTATTGATCTTTTCTAAAATGAGTATCTGGTTTCATTAATTTGATCTATTTTTCTATCTTACTGTGTTTATTTCTGATAACTTGTTGCTTCTTGTTTTCTGCTTACTTTGGGTTCAATTTATTTTTCTAGTTTTGTAAGGTAGAATTTGAAGTCATTGATTGATCTTTTTTTAGTGCTATAAAGCTTAGTGCTATAAAGTCCCTATAATTACTGTTTTAGCCATAACCCACAAATTTTGTGATGCTGGATGTCTAATAAGTCCCCACTTTCTAATTTCGATTCCTCTTTCACTCTATTGGCTATTTAGAAGTGTGTGTGTGTGCATTTTTTATTTTCAAAATATTACAGGATTTTCCACATGCTTTTGGTTATATACTAATTTAATTCAATTGTAATAAAAAACATGTTTCTATAACTTGAATTCTTTGCGTTTATTGGCATTTGTATAGAAAGGACATCTATATGGGTAAATGATCTTTGTGCACAAAATATATTCTGCTCTTGATGGATGGAGTCTTCTATAAATTTTGAGTTGTCTTTTATAACTTGTTCTTTAAATTGTTGAGGGAGGGAATATTTAAATTTCATAAGTGTGACTTTTGTTCTTTTTTCTGTTCTGTCAGTTTTTGCTTTATATGTGTTATACACTATTGTGCACATTAATTCTTGACTGATAATTCTGATATTATAAAAATTTAGTAATATTTTATTCTGTAATAAACTCTTTCTGATATCAAGGGAGCCATTCAGCTTTCATTTGATCATTTTAGCCTAGTATTTTTCCTTTTCCTTTTCCTTTTAACATGTTTGTTTTTTGACTTAAAGTGGATTTCTTGTCAGCAGTATTTGTGTCTTGCTTTTTTTAACGCTATATGACAATATTTACTTTTTAATTAGGATGTTTGGAGAATTCATGCTTTGGCATGATAGGATTATATATGTTATTTTGACTTTTTGTATTTGTCTTGTTCCTTTGTTTCCTCTTTTTGGGGGCTATTTTTGGAATATTTGAGTATTTTTTCTTCTTTGTCATGAGATATTAGTGATAGATTTAAATTTCATATTCTTTAACTTAAGGTCTACCTTCAAGTAATATGTATTATTAACTTGATATTATATATTAATACTATTAATGTGAAATAACATTCCATTATTTTTATTTCAAATAATCATTTTGCCTGTAGGATGATTTAAAGGATAAGAAACTTAATGTTTCATATTTAACCCTATTGTCATTATTTCTTAATCTCTTCAGTCCTGTCATTTTGCTTCTGCTTGAAAGGTTCCTTCACCATTCCTTGTAGTAAAGTTGTGCTGTTAGTGGGTATTTAATCTTTTTTATGTCTGACAAAAAATATTTCCTTTTCATTCTTGAAAGAATTTTTCCACTCTGTGTGTGTGTGTGTTTGTACTCATACACTAGGTTGGTAGTTATTTTTTTCTCAAGTGTTTAAAAGACAACTACTCTTGTTTTTCTCCACATGATTTTGCATTTTACTCCAGCTGATTTGAGATTCTTTTTTCTTTTTCACTTGTTTAATAATTTACCTTGATATAGCTTTCAATATGTTTTTTATACTCTAAATTTTTTGAACTCCTTGAGTTTTCATTAAATATAGACATTCTGCTTGGGTCTTTGTAAAATCTCCCATTCCCTTCCCCCACCTTATTTTTTTTTTTTAGTTAAGGTTAACATTGGTTTATAACACTAAATATTTTGGGAGTTTAGGTTGACGCCTCTTCAAATGTATGCAGTTACACCATACCCACCACTAATGTACCAATAATTTTCTACCACAGTCCTTTTGGCCTCCTCCTTTTGCTCCTAAACCCTGCTGCTTCCCCATTCAGTAGCCTCAGTTCAGCAGTCAGATTTCAAGGTTTGTTTGGTTTTTGTTTTATCTATTCATTGGCTTTGTTTTCTTTTTTTTTGTTTGTTTGTTTTTGTTTAGATAAAGTTTATTGAGAAGGAAAGGAACAGAAATAAAGTGGGGCTCCCAGGCCAGAGGAACCAGGCCAGGCAGGGCAAGGGAGCCTGGCTTTTTTTCTTTATATTCTTCATATTAATTGCTGTATTGTGCCTTCTGACTTATTTAGCATAGTATAATCCTCTCCGTGTCATCTGTTGACACAAATGTCAGAATCTCACCTTTTTAAAAATAACTTGAGCTGTATTTCATTGTGTGTATATACTTCATTTTCTTTAGTTACTTGTCTATTCTTGGCACGTGGGTTGTTTCTATAACTTGATTATTGTAATAAGTAGCTGCAATGAATATTTGAGTAGGTGTCACTTCAGATTAGAGTTGTATTCTTCAGATACAGACCTCAGACTAGAATTGCTGGATCATATAGTAGGTTTATAGTTAACATTTTGAAAAACATTCAAACTGTTTTTCACACAGACTAGTCTGCATTCCCACTAGCTGTATTTTTATTCCTGCCCTTAGCTAACACGTGTTATTTCTGATCTTTTTTGATATGGACCATTGTCACTGGTGTGAGGGTTTATTTCATTGGAATTTTGAAAATCTTCCAATTGTTTACTTAAAATGTCAGTTTTCCCTCCAGTTTCTGAACATGCAGCATAAAATATTAACTTTTATTATCTTTCTATTAATCCTATCATCTGTGTCCATTCTAAGCCTGTTTGTGTTGATTGGGCTGCCTCCTTGTATTTATTCCAGTTTTTTATTGGAATTGAATATGAATTTTATCTGCTTGAGGCTGGATATTTTTATATTTCTATAAATACCTTTGACCTTTTCTTCTGGGACTTAAAAACTGTTTTATCCTTTTGTAGAGTGGAGAAGTTTTCTCCACTCTAGAGGTAAAATACTTCAGAGAACGCTATACAAAATCCTATAATTCATTAGCTTTTCCACTCCACCATTGACAACACTAACTATTCCTGGCTTTGATTACTCAGGATACATTTCTCTTATTTTTCTAGTGACTTTTCCTTGGCCTGCTGTCGTTTCCGTTACGAGCTTTCTGATCAGTACTCAGATGAAAACTTGAGGGATATACTAGGGAACTCCAGAGTTCTTGTTCCTTGGAGATCTTGCTTCTTCAACACTCTCATCCCTGAGCTCCATAACTTCCTTGAGTTCCAATTTTACAGCCTAAACCCAAACAGAGCAGCAGTCTTCTCTGGGGCGCTGTCCCTGCACCTTGCCTTGGAAATGCTGTTGACTTAAAGCTGGGCCTATGATAGGTGCCAACTTGTTTGTTTTCCTTCTCTCGAATATCATAGTTTTTAGTTTTTTGAAATTTAATATCTTGAGGATCATTCAATATATTTTGTGATTTTATGTCTTTATTTGAGGTGGGTGGTAAATCTGGCTTCTATTACTTCACCTTTGCTGGAACTTACAACCCTAGACCACCTGACTTTCTTTTATTGGTCATAAAGGTTCTGTTTGTTTTTATTTTAATCTGTTTTCTGTTTATCTTTTTGTTTTTCTGTGTGCTGTCTTTCTTTATCATGGTTGAAGGCAGAAGTCCACTTGATATATTTTTAACGTGTACACACCACAGCACATACATGTACCTGGCTCTGTGTGAGTTCTGGGGGATTTTCTCAATTTTAGCTCCCAGATTCTAGTCCCAAGAGGTAAGCACTTGAGTAAGGGGGATCCCCATACTAATTTCTGGAGCAGTTTCACTTCCTAGATCCCGCTTTTCTGGTGCTCTAATCAGAAAATTCTATCTTACACAGCCTTTCTGAGTCTCAACATCTGCTCCTACATTTCAGTGAGACTGCTCATTTCTGCTCAGTATCTCCTCTGTGCTTATTTTGGAAATTGTTCTAAATTGATAGCCATGTGCACAGGAAGATTCATCTCATTTGTTTCCTTTTTCCAGGCAGCACAATCCTCCACTGCCTGTTGAGGTTAAAAACAGTTCTTCCGTTATTTGTCCAATTTTCTAGTTGTCTTCAACAAGAGGGTAGTTCTGAACCAGTCTTTCATGATTCCAAAGGGAAACTCACTAAATGAACTTTTAATTATGCATCTACATGCATAATACATATCCAGTTTTTTTGTCTCTACTTGCCCTTATTAGAATGAAAGCTCAAAGAGCTTTTTTGTTCATTGCTGTATTCACAGTACCTAGAACAATGTATGCACCTTCAACCTCATATCTAGCATGAGTAGATATTCAATAAATATTTTTTTTTAGTTATTTATCATCATTATCATATTGTAGTCAGTTTCTTCAGAACACCAATTTTAGTCTTCTCTTTGGACATGTTCCCTAATTCATGATTACCTCTAAATAATCTCACATTAAATTCTTAGTTGTAAATACTTTGCAGAAATCTGCTTTTCTCTTTTCTCCTACCAAGTTAAAATTTTGGCTGATTATTGAGAAAGTTGAAGCTGCGTAGAGGAAGTGTTTGAGCTTATGACCTGCATTTTTTTGCAAATTTTAAAGTACTCACAAATTATTTTCATGTCTTCCATGGATAAAATGTCTTATCTTACATGGATAAAATTTTCATGTCTTCCAGGCACTGATAGAATTGTCTTAAATCCCACTAGCACTCATTGAGAGGAATGCAGAATAGGTTTGAGGAGTTCTATCCTTCAGGAAAGGCATCCCAATAGATCTTAAATTAAGTCAGGAGTGGGAGGGAAGATTCCAAGCATCGGGAAAGTATGAGCTAAGGCACCCAGTCATTAATCTGTGGTTGAAGAAATACATGTGCTATTTTAAATTCTCATTGCAAAATCCAAATAGAGAAGCCCAGTGGGATGTTGGATGATGATCCTGAGGGCGTACTCAAGAATGGAGTTAAGGACTGGAAAGTTACCACATGGCTAAGTCTAACTCTGATGTGAAAGCTTTGATTGGGGGTGAGAGGGTTTATATAAATATGGGTGAGAAGAGCTGTGTGGAACCTTGACAGATATCCTAAAATATACAGATTGGTAGGTAAAAAACATTCATAAATAGACAAGAAGCACTGTCATAGATGTTTGGTGAGAATCAGGAGAAAGTGAGGTCTTGTTAAGAAACAGACTTGTGTTTTTAAAAATCTGACTCAGAAATCTGTGGCACTAGAATTACCTAGGGTAGGCATAGAAGGGGGGTACTTATAAAAATACATATACTTATATATTTGCACCTGTCCTCAACAGAAGTTTCTGTGAATAAGGAAGGCCCAAAGATACTAATTTTATAACGTTCTCTAAGAAATTTTTAGCAAGGTAAATATTAGGAGCCAGTGGAGTAGCATTTCAAGAAGGAAGACTCACCAACTGAATCAAATATGAAAGAAAATTCTGGTCTAACTGAACTGTAAAAAAATTCTTAATCTTCTTGCTGCTATACCTAGGGTTAACTTTTGCCAGCTTACCCCCAAGCTTACTAATATGTTAATATAATAAATGTTCATTGAATGAATGAATAAGGCATCTAAAAATGAAGGATTATTGATATAATTAATAACTTAATTTGGTAAATTAGAAGGAAAGCTTAGGTGGGCAGATCTTGATTTTTTTAGTTATCATTTATTACAAAAGTGCACATGAGCCTAGCTTTCACTCCTTTGCAGACTATTCAGTTCAAGTAAACATGTTTTAAGAGTTTACTATATAACCACACTTAATATGTGTCCATTAAGTGCATCAGGTATAACGAACTTTGTGTTCTCTAACTTCAGAAAAACAAAGAGATAAAATAAGGGATCTGGAGGAACTTTTATTTACTATCCTCCTAGGGTTTTTGACATTATGGATCTATTCAATTATAATATTATTTTAATGTCTTCTTTTGAGAAATGCATAGTTCTTTTTCTTCTCATTTTTTCTGTTTAGCAGAGAAATCTTTTTAGCCAAGGAATCTTATGTTAAAGAGCACATTGCTCAGAAGTTTACTCCAAGAGCCATAACTAATATTCAGCTTTCCCATAATTGTTAAATTTTCATTGATGAATTAATTTAAATAACCATTTATCAAACATTTAAGAGAACTTTTTTTTCTTAAATATGTGATTTTAAAATTTTTGCTGGAGACCAGTACTTTCTTAGAAGAATTCTACAATGGAAATAAATGGGAAACTGATTCATCTAGAAGAATTCAGTCATGATGATAGTGATGTAGGCTGGTTATTATATAAGAATGCCAAAATGGCAAGTGGGTGCTGAGGTTACTCTTGCTCCATTAGCCAAACAGTTTTTCCAGAGAGGATGGCCTTGTCTGAGTTCCCACAAAGATGCCTATGGGCTAGTAGAATCCTGGTAGAATTTCATTGTGCAATTCTACTGAAATACAAATATTCTATAAAGCAGAATCTGGGTAATTTCCAGCAGAACCTGTTGGAAAGGAGGAGCTTTGAATGGAAGAAGAAAACAAAAAAACAGAAAACAAAAAAAATAGCAGCCAGAATATTAATTGGAAAGTAGCAGGTTCCTTTTAAAATAAGTAAGAGTAAATATAGTGAGATAGAAAACCTATCTCCTTTGTGTCATTTGTGTTTTTTAAAAGAAAGTGAATGAAAGCTCAATAAATTTGCTTATACACAGAGAATTAATTTAAAATGTTTTCAGTTTGTTGATGATGATTAATAGCATCAATGATAAAAATGTGAATTTGGAATTTATTGTTTTACTTGGATATGTAAGATACTTGGCAAATATCTACATGCCACAGGAAGACTGAGTAAAATGGAAGTCTTAGCTCCTTATTTCCTTGAGTGGTTTCAAAATAGAAGATAGGAATTACACTATTTTAAGAGATTCCAGTACATTGTAATATGACAACCAATGGATAAATTAAAATGTGTGATTAATACTTAACACTACTAATATATTCCTTTTAGATCAGATGTATAACATTTTTTGTTTTGATATCTGGATACATTCATATATAACTTACAGAACCAGTGCATTTGATCTTGCCAATTAGTTTACTTTTAGGTTTTTAGAGAAATTTTCATTTTTATCTTCTGTGACATTTTTGTATATAGATGTCTTTGTACTTTGCACTTTCACTAGAGACATAATTCCCTACCCCCTTATGATTAATAAAAATGATCTATTTGATTATTTTATTGTGCTTTTTGAGAATTATATTATGGAATATATAGCATAATCTGTAATATAAAGGCATAAAGTAAAAATTTGGGTATAAATGAAGAATATTAAGTAAAATGAAGAAGATGGCTCTTCATTGGGGGAAGGAGCATGGAGTTAGAATTCAGGAGACCGAGTTTATAGTTGTAATTCCTAATAGTTAGCTCTGTCATCTTGAATGAATTATTTGTCCTTTCTGAGCTGTAATTTTCTTGTGTGTGAAATGTGATTTATTTGGGCATTCCTCAACTTCCCTCTCAGCTCTCTAATTCCAGGCTCCTCTGTTTCGGAGGAAACTCTAGTTATGAATTTCCAATTCGAGTCTGTTTGTGTGGCGGTTAGGAAGCAGCCATCTTTAAATTAGCCAATGAAAGAAAATGGACATAAGATGATTATTGCTCAGCTGGACCTTATAGAATTAAAAACCATCATGGAGGGAATCTGAGTGTGAAAAAAGTATATAAGCAAAGAACAGAAATCAAAGATTGTTGATAATTATTCTTCTCAATGACCAACTCATTGCTGCTGGAACTTAGTAAGTTGAACTTCTATTTCACTTTGGATTTAATGCTGAGTAGTCTGAAGTGAACTGACACAAGAGCCCATGAAGAAGAAGGCTAGTCCCACCCAGGGGAAAGCCTTGTCAGGTGGATCACAGAGCTCTCTGAGACAGAGACTGCCAGATAATCTTTTCATCCTGTTTGTGATTCTATTCTGCTATTAGTAACTCTCTGGAGCTGAAGAAGGGCAAAAGAAAAATATCTAAAAACAGTATAAGATGCAATAGAATAGTTTTCACATTTCATGGCTGAGAATTTATGACTGGATAATAATGACAATAAATAGACCAGAGATGTGGAGGAAACAAAGGTTAGTTACATGGTTGTGTTCCATCAAATCATTACAACACCGGAAAGACGGACAGGGAGTTGAAAAAGCAAGGCAGACCCTCAGATGATGTCAGAATGAGGGACTCATCTGGCTAATTACTCTGAAAGTCATGTATAGCAATACCAGCTGCAGCAAGCCCCTTAAAACCACATAATAAAAAATATATACTGCAAGTTGGCAATAAACAATGGAGAGAATGTGTAACTTACTTTGGGAATAAACGTACAGTTTTAAAAGATGATTATGTGGGGAAGAGTAGTTTCAGAAGCACAAAACAACAAGACTCTTACTGTGACATATGACACCTAATACATAAAAGATAGAATTTTATTAAAGAGCAAGAAAAAGCTTACCTTTTTTTTGCTCTTATTGTATTTTATAGCTTTTTCCCCTGGTTATCTCTTTATTGAATAAAAGATATGAGCCTTTGAGCAGTGATTAAGTGTCACCAAACTAAGTTTCTACCCTTATTTTAACTTACCGTTGAGTATAATGTAAAAAGACTTGTCTGCTGTATTGATTGAGCTGCACCAAGGTCAAACTATAAACTGTTTATTAGTTTTTAAACGAATATAAAAATGTTCAGATTGGCAGCCACTTAGTTCTGGCACTTGTTTAGATGATTATTAGGTGAACAGGTAAGACCATTTGCCTTCGTTCATAATAGTCAGTAACCTTTCATAAAAGCACCTTTCACTCTTTCTAAACCCATGATCTTTTAATTAATTAATTAATTTTTTTCAGAATAGGCTATTATTTATTTTGTCATATTTTTGTAAAATGGCAGAAATGCAGTAAAAAGTATATTTCAACAGTGCCAGAGGATGGAACAGTGGATCACCCAAAGGCTATATTTTAGTAGCTTGGTGTTGTATCTTCTATGCATTTGGACAAATGCATATGACATGTATCCATTGCTATAATATACAAAATAGTTTCACTGTAAAAATCCCCTGTGCACCATCTGTTCACTCCTCCCTCTGTTCCCACTATCAATTCCCTACCTTTTACCTTAACAATCAGTGATTATAATTTCTGAAGTTTTATCTTTTCTAGAATGTCATATGGTAGTAATGAAACAATGTCTTTTTTCAAATTGATTTCTTTCATTTAATAGTATGCACTTAAATTTCCTCTGTGGTCTTTTGTTGTTGTTGCTTGATAGATATTTCTCTCTCTCTGTCTTTTATCCTAAATAGTATTCTGTTTGCTGGATGTATCCTGGTTTATTTATCCATTCACCAATAAAGAATATCTTGGTTGCTTCCAAGTCTTAGCAAGTATAAATAAAGCTGCTGAATGTTTCAGTCTTCAGGTTTTTGTGTAGACGTAGTTTCCACTCCTTTGAGTGAATACTGATGAGTGTGATTGCTGGATGGTAAAGCTATGTTTAATTTTGGAAGAAACCACTAAAATACCTTTCGTGTGTCATTTTGAAAACCAACCAGCAACTAATAAGAATTTTCTTACTCCACTTTCTCATGAGCTTTTTGTACTGTCTTAATTACCAAAACTCAAAAAAAGAATTAATTTTTCCTCCTACAGTTTTATTAAGATATAATTTACAGAACGTAATGTTTACCCTTTTAAAATGTACAATTCAGTTGTTTTTATTATATTCACAAAGTTGCGATACCGTCACCACTAACTAATTGCTGAATATTTGACTCCAAAAAGACTTCATATCCTTGAATAATCACTCTCCATTTCCCACTCTCCTCTGTCAAAGTAGGGGAAATTACAGATTATATATTGATTTTGTCATTTATATTAACCCATATAATTGATATATTTTAATGGCCTTTTCTTGATTGAGAGCAGTAGCTAGAACACAGCATAGATCACTTCAAAGTCAGGCCTTTGGAGTTACTTTACTTTGATAGCTAGAAGTACAGAAAAGTATGCTGTCTTCTACCTCCAGGAAAAGAGTCTGTCACGCTTACAAAAGAGCTTTTGCCCCATTTGAACCTCTTCCCTTTGTCAATCACGGGGTTTCAGTTGTCTCCTCCCATTGCTACTCTTCCTATTCCCATACTGTACTCAGAGGTGGTACATAAATGCATAAAAATTTAATTGCTACTAAACCTCAGTTGGTTAATACAAAAAAATTCCCCCTTGTAAAACCATTTCTAATATTCCCTGCTGAGTGACTGAGGATTTGTTTGCTGTTTTAAGCCTCCCCCTAATCTACAAACACATTTTTCTGTATCTTTTTTTGCCAACAGAGAGGTTCAGGCAGACCTGTTTACCCTTTGATGGAATAAATTCATTAGCTTTCTCCTTGCTCCCCTAAGAGGGCTAAGGCAGGCCAGGAAAGACAAAAGAAAACAGGATGAGCTTGAGAGGATGCCAGCATAATGTGGAAAACAGAGTCAGGGAGCCTGAGAAGAATTGCAGGGACCCCTTCCTTCTGTGTCTTACTTCTGTTACTCTGAAACTATAGCTTCCTTTTATCAGCATTGCCTTTCAAGTGCTTTTTGCAAAACATCCAAGTTGAGCTTGTTTATAAGCATGTTAGAATCCTAGATTACTGAGAAGCCAGAGCATAAAAACAAGGGATTTGTCTTCTTACTTTATCTGAAGCTCTCCCTAGGAAGCTGAGAGGGCAAACAGCTGCATTCCTGGGGCTGTGCCAGGGTCTCTCCTAGAGAACTATCTCTCAAGAGCCCTGCTGCAGAGGCCCATGTATCAAAATCCAAGGCAATTCCTCTAGGTGGCCAAATAGTACAGTCACTGGTATCATTCAGAGATCAAGACAATGGGGGAATTTAGTCTTCTTCAGAAAGGGAAGGGAAAATCTTTTGTATGAATCTGTTCTTCCTAAGACTATTGGAATATATTTGATTTGAAAACAATGTGAATATATTTCCTGTTTATTTAGGCAGGAATGTGTTCATCGGGAATGCTATTTAACTCCATTATATATTGATGAAGATGAGACCACGCCATGGGTTAGGCTAACAATTTAAAAGCTCCTAAAATTGAAAATCATTGCATTAGATCCCACTTCTTTTAAGAGCCAAGTTTTGACTGTCTCACCCCACATCAAATGACTTGTGAAGGTATTCCTTTCAATTAACATTAGTTAAGGAAGATTTCAGCTACAAACAAATAGATTTTTTTAATTAATATAATTTTTTAAATTTACATATATTTGACATCAGTTTTAATCCCCATGTATTCCCCATCACCGTAACACCAGTGCACCATCACCTCAGTCCCCCGTGCTCCCATCTGCCCTCAACCCTTCCCCTCTTCCCTCCCCAACAAGTGTCCCCAGTTTGTCCTTGTCTCCTCATTTTTTGTTTTTGTTTCTTGTTGTTATTATTATTATTATTGTTCTTATTCCTTTCATTGATCCTTATTTGGTTCCCTTACATTCCTCCTAGGGGAGGAACCATCTGGTATTTTTCTTTTGCCTTCTGACTTACTTCGCTGAGCATCATCCCTTCCAGTTCCATCCACGTTCCTATGAATGCGTCTAGTTTTTCATTTCTGATTGCTGAGTAGTATTCCATCGTGTATACGTACAACAGCTTCCCAATCCACTCATCTGTTTTTGGGCATTTAGGTTGTTTCCAATAGATCTTACCTCTTGTAAAGAGTGCTGCTATAAACATAGGGGTGCAGGTATTCTTTTGA
>JAGFMF010011493.1:4055749-4069194 GCA_019455555.1 Galemys pyrenaicus
TGACTGGATTGTTCTCTTTGTTTTTGTTTAGTCTGGTTAGTTCTTTGTGGATCTGTGTGATAAGTCCCTTGTCAGTAATGTTGTGTGCAAAGATTTTCTTCCAGTTGGTGGAAGCAGTGTATTTTTTGCATTTTGAGAAATGCAGAGATTGGCAGCACTTAGGTTATTCCTGAGATGTACTAAGATCACACCTGATTACTGCAGTGTTCTTGACTTTTCTCTTATGGTTTTAAGATTTCTGCTGGAGTCCCAGTCAGCTTGTCCATATTCCAAGAAGGAAGAAGGTAAAGAATAGAACAACACATATAATGGAAAACGAAAGTTGATTGAAACCTTCGAGAAGAGTTTTCATTATGTGAATATTCAGAACTGTGTCAAAAGGCCAGGTCTGGCCTAAAGGACAGTTGGGATAACACGTTGACAGTGGGGTTGACTCAGTAGGTCTTATTTACTTCATTTCAAGTGGTATTTTAGTGCCCCTATAATATTTTAGTGCCTAGTATAATCTTACTCTATATATGAGCTCACTAGCAAATTAATTAAATTATAGTAATGGGCTTACTATGTGCCATGTGGCATACAGATATTAACTCAATCCTCATTATAAGTAAATGAAATGTAATTACTGATGTTCCCAATTTATAGATTAAGAAATGGAGGCACAAAAGTTCTATAGATTGCTGTAAAATTTCTATAGATTCAGCAAGTGGCAGAACCCACATTCTAACCTGTGCTGACTTCAGTTTTTTCATCATTTTCCTTCTCTGGAATAAAAAAAAGTGTTGCTATACTAAGATACACAGATACTAGAGGGCACTTTTGGTATCAAGAAAGATTACTATAGAGAAAGCATTTGAACATGACTTCAAGGATTTGAATTCATATAATGGTTTCACTGTTACTGGTCATTTATTCAGCAAATATTTCTGAGTTCCCATCATTTTCCAGATACTGTATAAATAAGACAGAAGTAGTTTTTCTATTCTTTTTTAAAAAGACAGTTTTTTTATTTTTTAAATTTTTGCATAGAACTAAGGTATAGGCCAGAGGTACAGGAGGTGAGAGGATTCACCAGAGACAGAATGGGGAGCAGAACAGGCAGACTGGCTGAAACTCACTAGTAATGGGAGCAGGGGGCAAGACAGGAGAGGTCTGCTGTGCCATATGTGGGTCAGCTCCCTGGCCGGGGATCAAACTCAGGCCGTAGGGATGATAGCGCTGAGACTTAACCCCTAGACCACCAGGGAGGCCCACTTTTTCTATATTTTCTTGGGGAACTAGTTTCACCAAAATGATGTAAATGAATAAATGAAGTGCTATCGTTGATGAATGAGGAAAAAGAAATGCAGAAAACTGTAATAGTGGATAACTTGGAGGACTGACATTTTAGGGTCTCTAGGAAATGATTTCCTAAAGAGTTATCATCTAGCTTGGGAGCTGAATGATGAGAAACATTTTGCTATGGAAATAGCAGGAGAATGTTCCAGGCTGAAAAACAGTAAGAGAAAATTTCCTTAAGGGAAAAAGAGCTTGGCTTTGTAGAGAAACTGAGAAAAGATTAGCACAACCAAGCAGTAATGCCAGGGGAGAATGATATAAGGTGAGATCGGAGAAGTTTCAGGACAAAGTGTGCTGGGCCATGAGGTCATTGGAAATAATCTGTGTGTTTTTGTCATTGCAATGGGGAGTTCTGTGTCTCCACTCCACTCTACTCCTAGTAACTGTTTTCCTCATTGTACAATAATATTTGCTTTGGTTACTTCATGGGGTTAATATAAAGATCAATGGTGTGATGTGAGTGATGTATTGGTATAGTTAAAGTGTTTTATGTGATCTGTTTTATGTAAATTCTTATATAATGCTAAATTCTCTGTTAAATAAAGGCCCAATGATAAAACCCAAGAAGTATGTCATTTCAAAATGTTCTTTGGAAAATTCTCAGAATAATTCAAGTTGAGGTTAGACAAAGCAAACAGGGTATTAGCAAATACAACATAAAAACATCTGATATGTTTATAATGTTCTGTGGGAGTTCCACTTCCAGTTGAGACATAGACTAGTTTGTGGCCAACTTATGTTTCCCTCTAACTATAGAAAAAAGGGGAAATGTGGAAGTCGTGTGTGTGTGTGTGTGTGTGTGTGTTTGTAACTGTGATGGAGAGGTGTTAGATACAGAGTCTGAAGGAGCTAACTTGCAGTGAGGGAAGAGCTGTTTCCCAGCAGTCATTTCCCTCCCGGGGATGTGTTCTCCTTGAGTCTGTGTTCTGTTGAACAGAAGATCACTTCTACACAGGCACTGGGACTCTACTGGCAAGAGGAGGCACCAGTGAAGCTGATGATTTGCCTCCTCGGGTAGCAGATTGGAATTTGCAGACGTTTTCAATGCAGAATTAGTTCTCTACACGTGATAATTCTCTGCATTGTAATTTTTGCTGATATCCAGAAACACAGGAGGCCAGAAACTGAACTCTAAAGTAGAGATTTCTGTAGTCCCCTTATAATGTCCCCAGAGGAAGAACCTACAATACACATAGGATAGATCTTCCACTCAAGTATCTGGAACCAGAGGTGACCTATAACTAATTAAAGTTGCAGTGCAACCCAAACTCAGCTCAGTACCTAAATGGATTGAAATGGATGATCTTTGTGTCAGTCTGTCAGAGGAGAATCTTACCTGTCTGAAGAAATTACTATTTATTTTCTAGAAATCTTTTTAAAAACAATGTCTATCCTACAACAAAAAGTCACATGGCAATGAACAGTTATGTGAGGCGAATGGAAAATGCGATCTATACAATATGAACTGTTATTTGATCATTATTATCAGATGCACTGATAACACAAACATTACCATTAAGAAACAGAACTATCAAATAACAATGATAAGTACATTAAAGAAATTAGAGGGAAAGTGGAGGAAATGGATGAAAAGATGAAGAATGTAAACATAAAAGTAGAATATATAAAAAACTAATTGGCTATTCCTGATATGAAAACATGCAATGTAGAACTGAAACATTCAGTGAATGGAATTAATAGTAGACTGGATGTGGAGATGAAATAAAAAATGAACAGGAAGGTAAGGCAGTGGAAATTCTCTAAATTTGAGCCATAGAGAAAAAGTGGGGAAATAGATCAGATTGTGAAAGACATATTAAATTATATTAAATGGCCCAACAGTCATGTTATTAGAGTTTCAGTAGAAGAAGAGAAAATAGGACAGAAGAAATATTTGACAAAAAAAGCTGTAAGAATATCCAAAAATTGGTAAAAGACATTGATCCACAGGTTCGGGAAGCTCAGTAAATCTGAAGCAGAATAAATACAAAGAAAACCACAAGCTAGGCATTTCATAATTAAACCACTAATAACAAAAGATTAATAAAGAATCTGTCAAAACTAGCTGGGGAAAAACATTCTGATATACATTTCTGTATATCAGTAACAATTATAATAACTTCTCAACATAATCAGAAACCCAAAAGACAATGGAATGACAATGTATAAAGGAATTAAAAACAACTACCAGCTTGGAGTGCTTTGCCCTTTTTAGTAAGATAAAAAATGAACAAAAGATGTATTCAGAAAGAAATCTGATGGAATTTATTGCCATCAGATCTACAATACAAGAAATGCTGAGGAAAGGGAGGAAATGCCAAAGGAAGTTCTCAAAACTGAAGGGAAATGATCCATTATGGGTCCATGGATATGCAGGAAATAATAAAGGACTCCAGAAGAGTAAAATGTAAGAGAAGACTATTGATACTTAAAGCAACATTAACAATATGAAATGTAAGCTCGTAAAGAAGCAACATGAATGATAATATAAATGGTAGAGGGAGAAATACTTTTGTAAGATATTTATGTTTTTCCAAAGTTGTAAAATACTAATTCAAGGCAAACAGTAATAAAATTTAGATATCTAGTAAGTATTAAAATATGATGCATGTGACTTATAAGAAGACCATAGAGGAAAAAATGCAATAATAAAATATTTCTGCATGCAAGTTTGAGTTCTGGTGATGACCATGCATTGAATATCTAATTTCAAATTTAATAGTGTTTTGCCAACAGTTGTTGCTATATAATACAACTGTATTATGTTTTTCATGTAATGTTTTCCTAGTATTGTTTTGGAATGAAAAACATGAGCAGCTGATGAAGCTCAAGCTCTGTTATATCCTAATATGGTGAGGTATGAAGCTGCAGATAAAGGCTCATCAAACTATTGGATGGGCCTGAAGATCACCATTACATAATGCTTTAAGACTGGAAGGTCATAGTCCCTACTCCACCCTGAATGAAGGAAGAACCATTTAAAACCACAACTGAAAAAAGGAGAACTTGCCCAAATGTGTTTGTGCTGTCTGATTTCTTCGCCAGAAAAAGGAAAAATCATTTGATCATTATTATAGTCAGAGAGTTCTTTGGATGGATTGTATGAGGTGAAATCAGTGTGTTACTCATATACTCATGGCCTATATTTCATCTGATCTTCCAAGCAGGACTTTGTGATGACTTCTTCTTTAAGAGTCCATCTGTATACCTTTGTACAAGAAACTGTTTCATAACTCAATTATCATTAACCATACAAGTATCTGCTCCTCGTCTTCTAAAATTCACTTATGTCCAAATTTCTCACTTCTTCAAACATTTTCAGTGTTTGAGTATATCTGTATGTTTGCTTAATTTCTAAGATAATTTATGCTACCTCACATAGCCATTGAGGTGATATCTCTATTGGCATGGAAAAGATGTGTAAGACATACATTGGTAGGAAAAGTAAAACATTTTTTAGAGTAATACTGACATGATGCAGATGGAAGAAGACCTTCAGTTTCTGCTTTATATAATTATACATTATTTAAATTTTATACTTACACTACATTATAATTTAGAAAACCTTGGACCTTGTCTCTGGCAAGACTATAATTTTTTTGCAAGTCAACCATTTTCATTTTTGTAAATAAATAAACCTAAAAAAATCCAGAACTAGGGGAAATCTATATTTTTTTCTGATTATGGAACATTGAGGGCAGTAAGCTGTGTGAGTAGTGGTGATTATCATTGACCAAGAAGTAGATGTTTATATGATTGGGTTTTGTGAATTTATTAGTGGTTTTCAGTACTAGTCCTGTTGCGAAAGGGAAAAGCCTTAAATTCCTAAACTAATCAAGGGAACAATAATTATCTTGATACTTGTGTTGATTTCATATATATATTTTAACCACTGGAATGTGTCTGTTTTTTCCAAAATATAAAAAATCCAGTGAAAAACTTTTATCACCCAATTGTCAAACAAAGCTGCCTAAAATTATTTTTATCATAGTACAACATTAAAAAGTAGAAATTTTCTATTTTCCTAAATTGATTAGATTTTAGTTTCAAAAAATAAATGAGCTAACTTACTGCTCAAAATTAAAACAACTTACAATGTTGTACCAAGAAAGGATCAGTGATACAATTAAAGAAATGGATACTAAAAGGTGTTTTAGAAGTCAAGGTTTCTTAGGAGTATAATGTGAGCACACAATCAAATTCCTTATTCTCCCCTTTTGTAATCTCATAGCTTTCAGTGTGCTTTACATATGCTGTAGGACATGACTAAATTTGATAGCAATCCCCTCCTGCTAGATGTATTAAAATGTACTATTAGTCGCAATCCCCACATGAACATTATTGTGCTATTGCTCTGGTTGCCGCTTTCTATCTGGGACTTCTTCTTTTGGGTTAAACTTTCACCTGAACCTAAGGAATAGAAGGCATCCTTGCAGGCATTCTTTGAAAAGATTTGCATACCCACTCTAAATAAGAAAAAGCAAAAGAAAAAATCTTGTAAAAACAAGAAGATTACATTGCATAAAATATCCTACTTATTTTTCATGATAGAGAACTGTAAGTGTTCCAGTTTAATCAAACATTTTGTTCCTAGGAAATGTAATACTTGTCAATTATTCCATTTTCCAGTGCTTGGCACCTCCATTTCACTTTTTCCTTTTTTCTGAATTTGACTAAAGGTAGTGAAATATCTTTTTTGTCCTTATGTGACAGACTTCTTTCATTTAGCATATTGTCCTCAAGTTGGTTCATCCAGTTGTAGCATGTGTCAGAATTCCCTTTCTATTTAAGACTGAGTAATATTGCCTCGTGTGTGTATACCCATTCATCCTTTGATGCATATTTGGGCTGTTTCTACCTTTTGACTATTGAAGTATGATGCTGCTACACTGCACAAATACCATTTTGAAACCCTGCTTTCAATTTTTTGTGTGCTTTTTCTGTTTCAATTATTTTTTCGTTACTTTTGGTGCTACTAGTGTATAACCATCTCATCAAAGCACACTTGCAATTCTTTTGAGTGGTAGTTCCTAGAATGGGAATTTCTGAATCATGCAGTAACTCTGTTTAATTTTTCCAATTTTTTTTATTTGTTATTAATGAAGTACCATTTTTTTACATCTTTTTACTATTTTGACAGTGTAAGATTTCTCCTCTTACATGTGACCATTGTAGTTCTCCCCCCACCAAAGCATCCATAGGCTGTTATGTTCTCAACCACTTTGTGTCCCTCCCCCTCACCTCCCCTCATGGATGTTTTACATCTGTGGTCAGTTTTCCAAGTTTAATTTTTTGAACTTACTGTTTTTCACAAAGGGTGTGCCATTTTACATTGCCACCAACAACCAATAGAGTCCATTTTCTCCACTTTCTTGTCAACACTTGTTAACTGTTTTTTGATAGTAACCATCAAGTAGGTATCAGCAGCCAACTCTTTACAAACTTCTGTCATCATATGAGACACTTTACAGAGGCAAATTTTTATTATATATGTTTGACTCTAGTACAAATTACTTTCTATGTTATATGTGTGAAATTTAAAAAAGTGCTTTCCTGATGATTCTTACATAGCTAGAGTCATTATGAATTACAGAAATTAAAAGAAGGGCCACCACTGAATGGAGATCATTTCTTCAGCCCAACCCCTCCTGCCACACTAACTCCATTTCTCATTCACTTTTAAATCTGAATATAATTTTGTTTTTATGACAAAACACAGATTTTTTTAATTAACAGACACTGTTCTTTCTTAGAAAATCAATTCCTCGCTGCCGAAGAATTAACAGGATGCTCTCCAATGAATCCCTGCATTCTCCTGCATTCAGCCGCTCCAACTCACAAGCCTCCGTAGACAGTGCCTCAATGGAGGATTTCTGGCGGGAAATTGAAAGTATTAAAGAAAACAGCACGGGAAGTCAGGAAGAGCAGTTGTCAGCTGAGGTCAAGCCTGTGGATGGTAAGATGCTGGACTGGTTTTCCCATGCACTGACTGTCTTTCTTTGTATATTATCTTTTGTTCTGTTGGCAGGCAGGATTCAGCCCATTATTTATTTAATGAACTGATAGAATTCAGCATGTCTACTACCTGCTCCCACTGATTTGTATCTACTGAACGGGCACAGGTTAGCTTCCGTACAAAGTGACATGATATGAAGGATGACATTCAACATAGTCTAGATTGAGCCCATATGTAATGTTTCTTGGGGATCCTGTCCTTCTCTATTGATTTGACTCATAATTGAGCAGATGAGTATTCTAATTCTGATGACTTCTACATATATATACTTGACTATTATAGATTCATTAGCAATTACTAGTATAATTTTGAAGAAAAAAATCTAACTGAAGCATTTATTAGTATTACTATATTTAAAAAATGATAGTTTGGTATTCTACAAAATAAAAGTCAGGTCAAATATATTAGTTTTCAGTGACATTAAAAAGAAGAAAGTTGAGGACAAAAATAAGTGAATGAATAAAGGGAAATGATTGTTCTTATTTTTTAAAAGGAGCATAGTTATTGTCTGAGATGAAAAGCATAAGTTATTTCCTCGCAGTCTTAACTATCAACAACTATTATCCAAGAAAAACTAAAGATCATTTAATAAGTATACACCAAATAATGTATTAGTGATTAACCTCAAGATAACTATCAAGTTGAAAACTTAAAAAACTTTTTAATTCTTCCTTTCCTATTCTATAAGTTTATTTTTTGTAGGATGATACTTGAGATGTACTGCAGTTAGTATCCTTCACAAGCTATTAGAAATAGAAAGTCCTCACCACACATTTAATGAGAATCCATTCAAGGGCATTACCCCCAATGAAGTATATTTTTATTCTTTTTACTTATTTCTCCACCTTTGTCTTTTCAGATCCAGAATGACAGAAAGACACATACAGTAAAATGCCTTTTATTTCCCACCCCTTTTATCTTCCTAGGCAGTTATCCATGTTAAAAATCATAAGGTTAAGTTGATAACCTCTTTTCTATTCCAATACCACATGGTTTGCTGTTATCATCCCCTTTTCTATATTCATGACATGTTCTCCAATAATGAGAAATATTAACTCCCACTATCTTTAATATATTTATTATTTCAAGCCTAGGGTATAAGATATTTTTAGTTTTGCTAACCTAAAGTGCCACAGAAAGCATACCTACCACCCAACGAATCTTTTAAACTTCATTGTGGAGGAAAGAAAAAGTCTTAATTACTGACATCTTATTCAGTGTTATGCAGAGACCTACCCATATGCAATTTACCCAATTATGCAGAAAATGTTCTAACCCCTTGGTAATGTTATTTACAGAAGGTGAACTTGAAGCAGAATGGTTGCAAGACGTGGGTCTGTCTACACTGATCTCAGGTGATGAAGAGGAGGATGGCAAAGCCTTGCTCTCTACATTGACTCGAATCCAAGCAGCTGCAGTGAAAAAGAGATATAACACTTATACTCAAACTATGCGGAAGAAGAACAAGCAATCTGTCAGGGATGTCAGAGATATCTTTGGAGTCAGCGAATCTCCTGTGAGTAATGAATATAGCTCAAAAAGTTTGGTTTGATAGGAGGAGGGGTGTGTGTGTGGAAATAGGACCAGAAACAGTTAATTGCCATCTCATTTTTAGAGAATGCTAATGCAGATAGCATAGCACAAAATTTTACAAATTTATAAGTTACGTGATAATTCCTTATCTAGCGTATAGCAACTCCTCTCAACACTAAATTCATTCCCTTCATTGGTTGTTGAAGTAGAAAAATAACTACTTTGGCAATGCAACAAGTCTTTGTGGATGGGATACATAGTTACTTTAGATTGTGTTTCATATCTTCTCTTAGATATATTAATCACACTGTGTAGTTGCCAGGGAAGCTCACATATATTTAGTTAACCTTTGCATTTGACTTAATGATGTCCAAAATAGCACAACCCTTTAGAACTTTCTACAGTAATGGAAATGATCATTTGTGTGCTCTCTAATCTGGTAACTTCTAGCCATATGTGACACTAGCATTTGAAATGTAGCTTAGTGTGAGTATTGAACTGAATTTTAATTTTATTTTACTTAATATGTTTTAAATCTAAATTGTCACATGTGGCTTATAGCTAATGTATTGAGCAGCACAGTTGTTCAATAAAAAAAAAAAAACTACTACATTTGTAGCATTTTCTGTGTGTAATGATATACCTGAGGTAATCACAGTTTGAGTTCTTTGCTCTTTGAACTTTCATTCTTGATGAAACCTGTGTCTCTCTGGATTTTGGTATTTTTCTACAGCTGTAATTGAGTCAAGGTGACTCCCACAACTTGAGGAAGGAGCCCCATCTATAGGTCCTGGCCAAGATGCCAATCAAAAAAAAGGTTTTCCTTGCAGCTTTCAACCTCCCCCCCCCCCCAATCAGTTATCTCCCAGATCATCTTGAGAAAGTCCTAAGAATTTGACCCGCTTGCTTCCTTTCTCCATTTCTTCCCATTATTTCCGACTAAAGATTTTATTCTCCCTACCATACTGTAAAATAAGTTCTTTAGCTTCTCCTGAATCCTCTGGTTACTCAAGAAAATGCATAACTATTATCTGTAGGCTTCCTAAAATTTCTGTAGTGAAATAGAAACAGAGAAAGTCCTTTGCATATTCCTCCCTCTTTTTTACAAAGACCCTGAGGGAAACATAAACCAGTCACTTACTGAATTGGGGACTTCAGCATAAAAAGAAATGAAGATTTCTTACTTTGCTATAATACACAGTTTCACACAGTTTTGCTATAATACACAGATTTGTATTTAACTTTTGGAAAGGCAGAGAGAGGGCCAAAGAGAGCTTTCCCATCTATGGTGAGAGTGGAGAATGGCAGGTATGGGGGGGTCTCTTTCTCTTGCCCACCTTTCTCTACCCTTCCAGTCTTGCGATTGAAGCCCTAGTTCTAGAATGAATTGAGAATGGGGCATGAGGCAGGGAGAGTAGTCGTAGGTGGAAGAAAGACCATATAGTCTAGGGAGTAGAGATTTTATACCATTCTGAGAAACAGGACATGTAAAAGTCAGCCAGTTATTGTACAGGCTGCTTAAAATTGTCCCTTATCAAAAATGTTTAAAAGCCATATAAATGTAGCCTTTTAAAATTATTATATATTTATTTTATATAAGACCACATATGTCATCACTGATTTTTTTGCCCCCTTAAAAAGCATCTGTTTCTGTAGGTAGAGAGACTTGGAGTTTCTTAGGAACGCACCTAAACTTTTCAGCTTCCTATTTGAACTTGGCATCATAAACACCAATTCTTCCTTCTTGGTCTCTCTTTGTTCTAGTCTCTTTGTGGTTGCTCTTTGCTTTCTTTTCCATTTCCTTCCTCCTTTGTCCCTCCTCTTGCTTCTTCTCCTCTTCCTCCTTCTTTCCCTTTTATCTCTCTCCCTATCCATATCCCCTGCAGTTTTTATTTCTCTCTTTGGCATCATTTACCTACATTAATGGAGTAATTACCTAGAATTTTCCATTGCTCACTCTCTCTTTTTTTTTAAAGATTATTTATGCATACAAGAGCTGGGATGCAGGCCAGAATTCCGGGAGGGGAGAGAATTCACCAGAGACAAAGTGGGGAGCAGAACAGGCACATCGACCGAAATGTACTGCTGAGGGGAGTGGCAGGAGAGGCAGGAGAGGTCTACTGTGCCATGTGGGTCCCCTCCCTAGCCAGGGATTGAACTTGTGCTGCTGTGCCATGTATGCTTCACAGTATGGCGCTCAACCCACTGCACCACCAGGGAGGCCCCATTGCTCTGTCATAATGAAGATTTGACATTTAGTTTCAAAAGGTGATTTTGCATTAAACTTAATCCAACTTGGGTACCTAGTAAAAATATAAATTTAATAATTTAAAAGGTAGATATGTAAATTATACTAGTTCTTAATTTTTTTGCACTTAGAATGCCATGCTCAATATAATTTTCCTTCAAAAATTTGAAAATTCATTATCTTCTTATATATACCATTGCTGAGGGGGAATCTCATTCCTTTATCTACAATGTGGAAAATTTTGGATTTTATTTTTATCATTGGAATCTTTAAATTTTATCGGTTCTTCCTAGCTAAAAGATTTATCTTGGCTGCTGCTATGTGAGCTCTCTTAATATGAAAACCTGTTATTCTTCAAGTCCAAATTTCTTCAAACATTTAAAACAAATTTCTATTCTCTCCATTTTATCAGTTTTCTTCTTCTGGGACACTTCATAGATCACTATTGCATTATTTACATTGAACCTCTGTTCTTTTATATTTCCCAAGTTTTGTCTGTGGCATGTTTGTTCTTCCTTCTTGACTATCTCTCCATTTCAATTTTTCTTATCTGTAATTTGACCATAAGTATAGACATTCTTCTTCCTGTCATTAATTTTGAAAAGTTTAGGGTCATGTTGTTAATTTACTGAATATCTCCTATCTGATTTCACCTATAGTTTAACAATCTAGTCTTGTTTCCTGGTTGCAATAGCTTCTCAGTACTCTGAAGATACTAACTAAATTAAACCTTCAATTACAAGGATTTCTTCTTTTCTTTGAATTATGCTACCTTCAGGATCATCTGTTCATTTTTAAACATTTTGGTTTTTTACTTCCATTGCGGTTTTTCACTGCTTTGGATTCTGTGTGTTGATTTATATTTGTTAGTGGATATCTGTATTGATTATTTGATTAATATAGGTGATGATGGTATATTTCCAATGCAGTTTTGTAAACCTCCTTGCTCCCAAATTCTTTCTCGTGAATAGGAACCTGGACCTGTGCGAGTGGTAAAGCTCGTCACACTTCACTTTAAGACACATAAATATGGTGTCAGTGAAAATTAACATCCTGAATAATCATAATTCATTTCCCTTTAAGCAGACCTAACTTCCCCTTTTAGACTCCTGTTCCTGTCTTTTTAGAAGAGACTAAGTACAACTCAGTTGTTTTTCTGTTCAAGACCGTAACACGTTAGGACAGCTATTGTATCCTCCTGCCCTCCATAGACACCCTTTTGGGTTTTGTCCTGGAATCACTTTCAGCTACTGGCTTATGATAAGTACTAAAAGGTGGAAAGTTCTCCTGCCTCATTGTTCAGAAAAACATTCTTTAATTACTTCGGTCATTGTCTTCTGAGTGGAGGACTGCCTTCCTGCTCTTTTCTTTCTGTTTTTCTTCTTCATATCTGCTTTTTCTGGATCAGCATTTGCTTCTATATATATTTTCTTGTACCTTTTTTCAGACCAACTCTGTCCTTATTAAACTATTCCTGCTTGCATTTATCACTCTTGTTATTTAATTTATTAATTTATTTATGCATACAAGACCTGGGGTACAAGCCAGAGGTACAGGGGGTGAGAGGAGCCACCAGAGACAGAGTGGGGAACAGAACAGGCAGATCTACTGAAACACACTGCTGAGGGGAGCAGAGGCCACAACAGGAGAGGTCTGCCATGCCATGTGGGTCACCTCCCTGGCCTGGGATGAATTTATTTTTCAGTGGCTGCTGATAGCTTCATAGTGCTGCGACTCATTTGTGCCACCAGGAAGGTCCCTTGCTTTCATTTATTGTCCAGTAACATGCAATTTCTGTCCTGCTAATGGAAATGCTTAGTGGTTTCTACATCTTTCTTTGAAAAAGGCATCTCGACCTTTTTGACTTGGAGAGGGAAAACAAATATGATTTGTTCTCTTGATCCAATTTTTTTATGCCAGTATTTTTTTTTCTTTTCCCAAAAATGTACTTTTTCCTTATTAAGAATTTTAAATTAAAAATTAAATATCTTGTTGTTCCAGAGATCTGTGACCCAGAGAAGTTGACACAGCATTTAGTTTTGATATATTTTTTAAAAAAAGAACAGAGAAGAAAAATACTTTGGGCTTGTAGTTAGTAAAGAAGTACAAATTGTGTTTACATAGCCTTTTGTGTGGTGAATTCCCTATCTCTGGTGATAAAGATGGCTTCTCCTCTGTTACAGGGAGAACGCTTACAGGAACAATGGGGTTTTCTTTTTTTTTTTTATTAAAATATTTAAAAATTTACATATACTTGCCATTAATTGTAATCCCCATGTATTCCCCATCACCATCTCACCAGTGCACCAT